>JARQZK010002319.1:0-160179 GCA_030704885.1 Cynegetis impunctata | reverse complement strand
AAAGATTTCATATTATTAGAATATGCGCCATCCCATGCTATTATGCCATAGTTCAGTAGTGACTGTACCAAAGCAAAATACATTATTTTAAGATTTTTTTCATCTAATATGAGGGTCATTTGCTTGAATAAATACAACAACGATCTTACTCTCTTGGTCAAGTTCTGAATTTGAAGATCCCATTTCAGGTTACCATCAATAATGATGCCTAGGTATTTGGTGCTGGTTGTTGTCTGAATCTGATATGTATTATCTCTAAAAGGCAGATGTAAGTCCAACTGTACGGTACTTGGTATTCCATTCTTATAATTTGCGAAAGGTAAATAGACTGTTTTATCAATATTGATGGTGAGACGATTTTCATCGAACCATTTTATCATCATTTCCAAGTTCTGTCTCGAGTTGGTTTCTACTTCCTTCCATGAGTTTCCCTCTACAAAAAGCACTGTATCGTTGGCAAATGAGATAATCGTTCCATGACATTTCAACTTCAAGAGTTCATTCACATAAATTAGAAATAATATGGGGCCTAATACTGTTCCTTGTGGTATGCCAAAAGTTATCTCTCTCTGATTACTAATCGTGTTATCAATTTTTACCACTTGTTTTCTTTTTCTTAAGTAATTTTGTAGACGTGTGTGAGCGGGTCCACGAATACTTATTTCATTCAGCTTCGACAGTAGCCTATCGTGACTTACGGTATCAAAGGCTTTTGTCAGATCGATAAATATACCAGCACACGGCCTGCCGCCATCCAAACTTGAGTAAATCTTATTCACCAGTAAAGCAATAGCATCACTGGTAGACTTCCCATTTCTAAATCCGAATTGGAATTTGGCTAAAAGTTTATTATTTTCTAGAAAGTCCACCAATCGTCGCTGTAGAGCTGTCTCAAAAACTTTAGCCAGAGTATATATCATACTGATAGGGCGATATTTTTTTGGATCGCATCAATTTCCACTTTTGAATATAGGTTTGATAACAGAGATTCTGAACTGATTTGGGCATTCTCCTTTACTGAACATTAGATTTATTAGGTGACATAACGGATTCGCTATAAATTCAGTTATTTCTTTCAGGGCTAATGTTGTGATATTATCAAAACCTGGTGTCGAGTTATTTTTCAAAGAATGAATAATATTTTTTATTTCCGTTGCACAAACTGGCTGCAGAAACATCGAATTCATTGAAGAGTGGGTGGTTTCTTTTTAAGAATGTATTGTCTGCGTGTTTGCGAGCTTAATATCGTCTACCATTCTCTCTCTGACAGTCCCGTAATATTTGTTGAATATTTCTACGATATCAGTAGGTTCATTTTGGGTTTCGTTATGATCATTCAGAACCTTAGATATAATGTTATTGTCTATTTTTTTAATATTTCTGTTACTATATTCATTGACTGTTTGCCATATTTTTTTGCTGTTCGCATTTTCAACTATTATATTCTATTAGTAATTTTGTTTCAGTTCTGTTATCAATTTAACTATTTTATTTCTATGGACTTTGTATTCATTGTATGAAAGTATATCTTTCTTTTCAAATATACTGAATAGTTTATCTCTTTCTTTCATTGACATTATTAGACCTCTTGTTATCCAAGGTTTTTTTTGCGTTTATCCATACCTTCCATTATAATCCTGGATATACGATTTGCGACATATTGAATGTTATTATTAGTGTAGATGTCTTCAAAAGTTTATTGTTGTATTATAGATTTTAGTCTTTCATAATCTATATATTTTGACAATTTCTATAATTCACCGTTCGATTGTGAATGCAGATTTTGCGTTGCTGAATACGTATAACCAGCTTCCTTGGAAAGTTGTTTGATAATTTTTTAAATTATTAAAGAATTTTCCTTGTTCACTTTATGTAATCTATATATTTATTTGTAATTGTAGATTTGGATTTCTAGTAAAAGCATTATATTTTAGAATAATTGGAAAATGGTCTGTTATCCTTGAATAAAGGATAATTGGATTCAAGGAATTATCGGGAATATATTTACTCTTGAAAAAATGTGGTCTATACATGATGATGAATTTTTTTCTATTCTATTTGGTTTATTTATCAGCGATTTGAATCCGTTTCCGTACAATTTATTTAAGTAGTCATGAACTTCAATAGAGTCAGCAAGCAAGTTCACATTTACATCGCTAATGAAAAGTTCCGTATCATTTTTTGTAACGTTTTCAAAGTAGTTTGACAACTCATCTATAAAGACACTGCTGTAATCGAAGTATTTTTGTTATCTAGTTTCACTATCAATCTTATCATTCTTATTCCTGCCACCGTGTGTATTGCAGACTCTATTTGAAGAATATTCCTCACGTAGACAAGAACTCCATCATTTTGATTTATTTCTCCCCCACTATGAATTTTTCTAAAATTTTTAATATTAAACATATCGGGGTTGTTAATTTTCCATGTTTCCGTGAGAACTATGACATCGAATTGTTTTACAACCTGTTCCAACAAGACCTCGAGTTTCGTGAAGTTATTTTGGACACTCCGTATATTAGTATGGAAAACTATGAATGTACTTTGGTTATCCCTATAATTCAAATATCGTCTCAAATATTTCATATCTGGAACTACTTTTGTATCCATTTCAAAATTATCGAAATCTCTGATGCAATTATCCATTTATGTCACAAAATCGATATCAAACTATCTACTATATTCACACACATACATTCAAAAACTTGCCTGAAACGGTTGTAGGTCAGAAGAAAAACACATGAGACATCGTTTGAATGTTGGGGATGTAAGGTAAATGAAAAAAATTAAAAAGTCACTACAATTTATCCTTAGATCTCAGCCTACCTCTTGCAGTTTCATTGGATAATGGCAATGTGGTTTGCTTGTTGAATTTTTCTTTGTTTCGCCAGCTTTTGGGGTATGTTGTTCTTCTCCAATTTCTCTTCTTGTTTTATGTACTTCAGTGCTTGTATGGGGTTCTCTAACTATTGATTGGTTATTCTGAATATTTGGAGTCGGTGAGGCGCTGTTATTTCTTGGTTTCGGATTTTTTTGTGTTGTAAATCTTCTACGGTGTACGCGATATTCTTTACATAGAGCTTATTCGCTCTGATATAGCTCTTGCCGTCGGTATGTTCCCTGGCTTGCTGAAGGTGTTCTCTCAGAATTTTATTGTCGTTCCTTTGTTTATCGGTCAGGTCATGATCAATGTATGTTTGTGTTCCCTTCAACTTACGACAGTTCTGTAGTATTTCCCTTTTTTTATGTAGGATACCAATTCGATTTTTATTGGACTATTATTAGCCTTACCCAGTGTATATACATCACTAATATCGGTCTTAATCAGTTGAACATCCAGGAGTTGTTTTATTTGTCTGCAGATCAAAGCAACAGACACTTCTATGGAGTTTCTTTTCAGTGTAAAAATACCTAATAAGATTTTTTTCTTGTGCTCTCTTTCTAATAACTCGATCAGTTTTTGCTGAAGGTTTTCTTTCTACGATATTTTTATCTTATTACTCATAGATTCAAGTTTCATTAACAGTCGAGCTTCACTAGCCTCAATAGAACTTTTCAGTTCTTTCCTGTTATTCACTCTTTCCTCGTACCACTCTTTACTCACCACAACAAACAAAACAAAAGTGAGGTAAATGCTGACAGCCGGAGCGGCAAAAACCAACCGACTCGTACGACTGATTTTTTATTCAGAGAATTTTCTGACTGTGAAATGTGAACCATTTTTAAAAAGAGTCTCTTGGTAGTGTTACTTTCTTTGGATAACATTTTTATATTATTATTTTATATTTATATTACATTATATATATATATATATATATATATATATATATATATATATATATATATATATATATATATATATATATATATATATATATATATAGTATTGATATTTACCCAGGAGAAAATAGCCCTCAATTCCTCTGCTGTGGAGTTGTTCAAAAAATTCATTGACATTACTATTATTTCAAATATAGGAATCATGAGTGCTTCCAGGATATTTGGCATTAGCATGAAGTAACTTCATATTCTCATCACATCTGAAATATGGGTAATGAAATATCAATTCATCACCCACCTGTAACTTGCCAGCTGAACATTTATAGAATGATACTGTTTTCGATTCGCAAATATATGTTCAGGTGCCAATGGATCATGCTTTTTTGGGGGTACAATTGCCACAAGGGTGTAATCAATGCAGCCCACAATTCCTGGCATTCCAAAAATGTTGTGAAATCTAAACCCAACTGTATTGTGTATGCATCCAATTTTTTTTATTCACAAAAATACCCGTTTCTTATAGTATTGAGCTCATTCAAATTTCTGGGGAATTTAACAAATCTTGCGAAAATCTCTGGAGCATTGAGAGGTACTGTAATTTCATTAACGCATCTGTTCACTGATGACTGTGACAGTGCAAAACTTTTATTATCTCCACCAGTACCCTGGTAATAAAGCTGCCATTCTAAATTAATGAGTAATAATAATAAACCATGGAGGATGGAGGTCTATGAAAATTCTGTCAAATATTTCATCTCGCTTTCGACATCAAATTGTCGACCGCTCAAGACCACTCTAGAATGTATCTACCGAAAATTCTCGAATGCGACATTCGAGAATTGGAAATTATGTTTTTTGTTCGACAATGTAAAAATCACGCATGCGACAAAATATGTCATCGTTTGAGAATAGACCCCTTGAGATGAGTTTTATTTACATGTAAATAGAAATGACGAATGTACAATGAAGAGCAATACTTAATAAAAATACAAAATATTTATTTCTTTACTTTTTCTAATTAGGTAAGTTACATGTAATAGCCTAGTAAAATATCAAAAACAATTCAGTTTTCACAAGTATTATTATAAGACGAAGGTTCACTATAGAGTATTATCGAGTTCTCTTGATTGATCTTCAATTGATAATATTCCTTCATTTGGATAGCAGCACTTTCTTGAGCAGGAGCGGTCTGAATTTGTTGAATTAAGCACACTCTTTGCAAGTGCTGCAAAGAATAACCTTGAAACTCTTCTGGTTCTTTGATTTGAGTTATTTGTAACTTTTTTTTTCAGGAGGCGACAGTTATGTTGAAGGACTTGATTTACTAGTAGATGGCATCGAATAGCCAGATGTTACTGCACCTATAACATTTATTGTGACTACGTGAATTAGTGAACAAATGAATTAATTATAAACAACGTTACCTGGTGCTTTATTCAACACAGGATTCTCCCCCAGATCTTCCTCTTCATTCCAAATAGCATAAAATTTCTGTTGACAATCCGTGAGTACACTTTTCTTATTACCCGTCTTTTTAAGGTCTGTGGCTTCTTTTACTTTGGTTTTCATATTGTTTTATTTCTTTATCACCTGTTACAATTTAGAGTCCTTACCTCTTTGCAATTCTTAGTATATGCTTCAGCGAGTGCTTTAGCTGCTTTCTCCTTTTCTGATTTGATTGCTGGAGTTTGCCGCTTGTCAAAAAGGATTTTACAATCCTCCAGCAAAATAACGAATGCCATCTGAAGATCTATAACTTCCACATTTTCAACATCCGCAATAGTTGGTTCAACACTATCATCACTCTCACTCATGATTACTGATTGAAGTGCCACAAAACAAACAGCAATAATCGAATAAATTTAAGGTTAAACACGCCCTAGTATTTACTACTAGTGTTTGTACTTTTAACCTGAGTAAATACTTCCCATCGAAGAATTTACTTCATGTAAAAGAATATACTCCACAAAATACTAGGAAGTAAAAACTCTTTCTTGAAGTACAAGCAAATACTCGTTCTGATCATACCGCCCAATAAATATAGAACCAAAATACTGAATATAAAAATAGTCCAAACAAATGAAATTAACCAACGCCAAATGTAGAACAACACGTTCATAGTGATAAGAAAACACAAATATGTTCGTCATACAAGTCTGCTTTTACATTGAAACGCATTGGCATTAAAACAACTTGCGTAAATCCATAGAAATATATATTATATTTCTATGCGCTAAACTCCTATGATGTCAGAATTTGGTTAGTTGCCTAACCAATACTTGCATTTACGTGTTAGGCCGCCCACACATTTACTACAATCGGATCTGATTGTCTAAAACGATTTCAAATCGGACCACTAGCGCACACTGCCGACAAAATACGTCCGATTTTATTTGAATGTCATTGAACACTATATTAGTTTCTTACACACCGCATAGAAAATAGACGATCAAGAGTTATTGGCAATAGCTTCTCTAATCTCAAAACAGGTAAAAAAAATAAAACAACGCTATTGGATACATCCGTTGAATACAAAAAGAATTAAACCAAGTCAGTTTCACACGTTGCATTTTGAGTTACATGCTCATCCAGAAAATTTTTTTGATTATTATCGAATGTCAATTACTTCCTTCAATGAAATACTTAATTTAATTCAAGCGGATATAAAAAACAGGACACACACTTGAGACTTGCAATTTTCTCAGAAGAACAGTTAGCTAGCAATCTCAGATAAGAAATTTTTTATTGTTTATTTGTTACAATGTTAGATATAGATTAATTTTAGAACATAATATTTATTCACAATTATTAAAATTGAGAAACTCATATATAACAGCATTATTACCATGTTCTGACATGCTATGTTGTGAATGTTTTATTGGCGATAATGGTGATCGTTTTTTATATGATTGTATTGGCACGTGGGTGTTAATTAGTTTATTAGGATTAGGAGTGAAAATCTTATGAGGGCTCTGTGAGTAACTATTTGCCGAAAGAGAAGAATAAACGTTTCGTGGAGGTGGAGATAAAATTTTCTTAACAAGTTGTAACATCTCTATTTTAAAATCCATTTTCTGACATTGTCATTTCTTTTAAATCGTTTCGAAAACTCAAAAGAAATTTCGTATCATCGTCTTCATCGATTACAGTATTCTGTTTTCTATGCTTCATTATTTCCAGTATTTGACTTCGTATATCTTTTTTAGCCTTCTTCATTTTCTCAGGTACTTCCTTCATGATATGCTCTTCTACTATTAAGTTTTCATTTACACTATCTTCTTCTTGTCTAGTAACATTTGTTGAATTTCCTTCACCTCCATTGTCATAATTTGCTTCGTGGCTGAAAAAAAAAATTAAATGAACCTCATTATGTATTACTAAAATATTATATGCATTTACTGCCGACTCTGCATATTTGGATTTAGAAATGTTAATAGGTCGGTATAAACATATTGCTTTCTCTTTTTGCGCCTGTTGGGGTATTTCCAATTTTATTAATATCTCCTCTGAAGCAGTCCCGTACATTCTTTAATTTTTTTTTTTGAGACTGCACCTGATATTAAAATTTTCTGTATAAGAATTTTACGCTCCAAAAACTATATTATCACGTTTAATTAGATGATATGTGTTTTTTCAGATACCGGCCTACAGGAAAGAACTTTGAAATGCTTAATTATGATTTCTTAATGGGAAGCAGAACCATATCTGCAATTGTGAGAGATACACGTGAAGCAATATGGAGAGTATTACAACCGTTGGAATTGAAACCACCAACCTCAAAAGAACGATGTCAAGAAATAGCCGAAATTTTTAACAGCATATCTAATTGTCCGAATTGCCTAGGTGCAGTAGATGGAAAACGCATTCGACTAATTTGACCACTGCATAGTGGTTTCAACTATTATAAACACAAAACATAGTGTTCTATAGTTCTGTTAGCTGTAGTTGATGCTGACTATCGTTTTATTGCAATTGATGTAGGTGCATACGGAAAAGAAAGTGACAGCAGCATTTTTAATGATTGGAACTTTGGAAAAAAACTGGCTACAAATGAGCTAAATTTACCTAGTCCCAAAGCATTACTCCACACCGATTCACCACCGTTGCCACATGTATTTCTGGGTGAAGTTTTCTCTCTAAATACAAATTTCTTGAGGCCCTGTTCGAGAACAAATTTAAATCAACAACGTCGAGTTTTTAACTATAGACTGAGTCGGACACGTCATTTACGAGTGTAACTTTGGCAAGCTTTCGAACAAGTGGAGGGTATTTTATACTAATATGACTATTCCGCCAGATTTCGCAGTATTGGTAACAAAAACAGCTTACGTATTACATAATTTTGTACGCGCGAGAGATGGCTATAACTTTGAAGATTCTCTTAATCACTATTTTGAAGATAATCCATTTCGATGTCCACAACATAGATCTAAAAATCAAGGCCGAAATATAAGAGATAGATTTGCAAAGTACTTCGTTTCACAGAATGGGGAAATACCTTAGCAATATAGACGTATAGGGGAGGGTGGCCACAGTGAGACAAAAAATGTTTTTAATTTTTATTTAATAGCAAAATCTGATGAATCAAAAACTAAGCATTGCTAATGAAACTTCAACATATTGCAAAAGTAATCCTATATGCAAATTAGAAAAATAAATACAAAATACGTATTAAAAATTAACAGACAAAAAAATGTTGCAACTGTTTGTCATTGTGGCCCACTGATGGGCCACAATAAAACAGCCAGTAGGCCACAATGAAACAACATTTTTTTCTTAAAGCATGTTCAATGATGTAAAATCTAGTTCAAATTTGAAGGATGACTGGAGCCTTTTTGTTTTCCCTAACTAAGTGGGTATTGGTAGGATAATTTTTATGTCGTCTAGTGACACTGATGCTACGTCCGGAATAATAGGGAACACAAAGTGGCGTTTACCTTTCAAATTTTTTCTTAGGAAATTAATTTCGATATCGTTTTCAAGATCTTTCTCCTTAACAACTCGTCCTACATAAGACACTGCTGTTTTTATTTTGAAATGTACTATCAGGAAATCACCAGATATGGGTTTCCTATCCAATTTCTCAAATCCAGAAGGATCCAGTGCCGGTGGCCATTCTATGTCCTCATCTGAATCCTCCTCCATAAGGCTTGAAGCGGCAACTTCATCGTGGTTGTTGTGTTTCGTCGAGATTTAATATACGATACCCATCGGCAAATTTGTCAGAACGACTATAGATCTCTGCTAAGTTGTAAAAAAATTTAGAAACATTGTGCCTATTGAATGAGGTAGCTCTAGATATACTGCATCCCTCTGGTTGACGATTGCTAATCTGGATGACCTTTCAAGAATCCCTGCATCCAGTCAACACCTGCTCTCTTTTTATTTCCCCAACTGTGTGGTGTTTTAATTTCGATAATTTTTGCCATTTCGTATGCCAGGTCTCTAAGTCTTTTGTTGATTTTCCATAACACATTTTTGAGCAGGTTATCATATATTTCTTTGAAGATGTTTCTTGTTCGTGTGAAAATACCAGGCTACATTGATAGTTCGGCGTCATAGGAATAAGTAAATTTGGATTCTCACGTGCTTTTTTTTACATATCTAAAGATAACGTGATATTGTAAAGCAGATTCTCTAAGTGAAACTTTACGTCCATTTATATCACCTTTCAAAACTGCTTCAACAGCCTGTCTCATTGAGTCTTCTGAAAACGTTCCCCTATTGGTCTTCCCCTTTCGTCCCCTTGAAATTTTTTTGCCTGAAGAGAGAAATAATATACTATATATAGTTCAGCATTTAAAAAACAGACGTTATAGCAGACAATCATTTAAATTACATATGGACCACAATGAGATATGGTTCATCGTGGCCCATATGTTTTGTCTCAAGTTGGCCCAAAGCACTTGCCGAATAGATTTTATAGGTTAAATAAAAACTAATTGAATTAGACCAAATCCCTCAATAGCATAGTGTAGCTTAATGGTTATGCTAATTATAAGGGGAAAAGAAATACTTACTAATTTCTGCGTTCATTAATCCTTAATTCACAGTGGAATGTATGCAAAATATTTACTTTCGGTAGCCAAGAAACGACACGCCACTAATGCATCCAAACGAACAACTGAAATAAATGGCTACCAGTATAGAAATGTGTAGATGTAACAATTCCTTGGTTGTATAGATGGCAGCACAGATCCGATTATATTTGAAGAAGAAAAATTGAATGTTTCAATATGGCCCATGTTTCATTGTAGCCCACCCTTCCTCAAATAACTAACGATATGAACAATTTAAAAATAAATATTATTGTACTTACATATCTTTTTTTTTCATCGTCTTCTTTACTCTCCCAATCCTCAAAAGGTTCAGAACAGAATTGTTCCCAAGCAAGCTCTTTCAAATCTCGATCATGATAAGAATCATGGCTTAGATCCCACAAGCAGGGATATTTTTCAACCGTGGTAATCAAATTTTCAGAATCATACATGGTTTTGCAATTTCTTTTCACTGTAATCAATGTCAAAAACTGACAAAATAATCGTATGTTTGCGGTAGATTATGCAAAAATAATGCACGGCTTGCCTGTCGATAGTCGTATCCGACTTTTAATCGGTCCTATTAGTAGGACGCACTGCTCGTACACCCGAGTCGGACGTCCGATCCGATATCGGAACGTAGGTGTGCGTTATGATCGTATATCGTATAGATATTTGAGCGTCAGATGCTCTGATCTGACAATCGTTTCAGACAATCGGATTGGATTGTAGTGAATGTGCGGCCGGCCTTGAGCGCGCTCTACACTCGCCCGCGAATCTTGCTGTGAATTCACTACCAAAGCTTCGCAGCCTCGTTCGCGACCTCAAACAGAATAGAAGATGAAGTGGCTGTTGCTGCTGGAGATTACAATTACCTATGTGTCACAAATAAGCAACAAATAAGAAAGCCAAGCACCATGGACCTTGTTTCCATTTTTATGATCCTGTGTTTGATAACATGCAATCAGTGTTATGCCCGCTCTACACTCGTGGCGCGAAAGCCCGAGAAGCCGGGAAAACGCCAGTGTTGATGGGTTCGCGCATTCGCGTTCGTGCTTCGGACCTTCGCGCTTCGCGCTGTTCCCCAATCGGTGTCGGTGTTTTGTCCCGCGACAAAGGGTCGCGCTTGATTCACGGTGCGAAGCTTTGCTAGTGTGGAAGGACACACTTCAACGCAAAATTCACGGCGTGGATCGCGGCGTGAATTCGCAGCGAGATTCGTGGGCAAGCGTAGAGCGGGCTTTAGCTCAAGTTCATCCATCATATAGTACTATTTTTTTTTAAACCTGCGCAATGAACAATATACTACCACTCCCAACGGCGTTTTGTAAACAACTGCGAAACTGTTAGTGTGGATGCGTTAGCGTTCATGCACCGTGAACCTAGCGCGAACCTTTGCCGCGGTACAAAAAAACCGACACCGATCGGGGAACAGCGCGAAACTCGAAGGAGTACATCTACACTGGCGTTTTCGCGGGCGTTCGCGCCGCGAGTGTAGAGCGCACTTTACAACAGAAAAGGACTGAAGGTCTGAAGATTTACCTTAGCTTAACTATCGGTTCCATGACCAGTTGGTTAACTAGTTGAGTTTCAACCCGCCCTTAGCAGGTTAGCTTAACCAAAAAAAAACTTAGGTCAAATGAACAAAATCTCAATTATTCTTCGCAAAAAGGAACAAAAAATAATTTATTAAATTGTAGACACAAAGATTGTGTACATGGAGCTTCGTTCTGTAATACAGTGTTGAATGGTATAAGTTTTACCAGATTGCGGATCTAAGCTATTATTACTTTCCTTAACACTTGAGTATTCTTAATTTTTCTGAGAATTTGTTATCTTTTTCTTCAGATTGTTCTATTTTTTTTTGTTTCCTCTTTCAACCTGTTTATGTTTCTTCCTCTTCAAATTTTTTTGTTTCTTAAGTTCGTCTTGTTTCTTCTGCAAATATCCTGCTGTTGTTATTATCCCATAATTGTTCACCAGCCTCATACGTTTTCATTTTGGATTTACTTTTGCGTCTTTTCTTGAACAAATTTAGAAGAATGTCTCCAAAACTTTTTCGTGTTGGTATTTCGAACTCTTTTGAGTTTTCATCATTCCTGGGATTTATTTGGAAATTTTCCCAAATATTTAACTAGGTACGATCGCTATCAATAAAACCAAAATTTTACTTACCGTTATAACTCAAAATTTATAATCCCTATAAAGTCACCCCAGTCTCTCATACCGTTTGTTTTAGTAGTCACCACGGTCTCAGAATCGGCAAATCTTTATAATTTGAAACACAGACTATTCGGTTACCAAATTAGGACTAAAACACTACAAACGAGGAACATAGCTGAGGCATTGGCTCGCTAGCCCCTCTGCACTTATATAGATAATATTTGAATAGCCCAGTGTCTGAGACCGTGTGTGGCTACTGGAAGATTGAGTATGGCTGGTTCATGAACTCCTGCTAACTGATAACGATCATTTTTCGCAAGGACAGCTTTTGTAAATCTCACTGTGGGAGGACTTAGAAAATCCATAAAGATTGGAGACATCTCCTTTCACTCTTTAGTAAACACAATGTTATTCATACTTAACAATTCTTTGGATTTACTGCACTGATTGCCTTTTTGTCAGAATTGATGATTAGGATATTTTTCGGTTCAGTTAAACATTATGTAGGTGTTCTTAGCATACTGGTAGTCACATTTTCCGAATTGATACGGAAATCCTTCTCAGGTTTAGGTAATCATTTCTTAGGTGATGTGGTTAGCACGCTGAAAGTCTCACTGGCATGATTCAAACGTGTATCAGTCTCAGAATCAGTTAACCGTTTGCTCGGAATTTTCTATGTTAGGAGAGATTAAAAAGCTCATCTAATTGAGATGTTTCGAGGCCATATTTCACAATTAAATAGCATGTCCAAATACCTCATCGATTTAATTCCTATTTTGAAAGTCGTCCCCATCCTGTCTTCCTTAAAGAAGCAGTTACATTTTACACATAGATTTATTTAGATTTTTCATGATAAAATGGACTACGTGGTCCGGACTATAATTCTCCGGTGGATTATTGACAAGTACGTAATGCCAATTTCGTTCAGTGTCTTGTTTTTCCTAGATAGATGCGATTTTAATTACTTTTGAAATGGTCCTAAGATCTTCTGTTTGTGATTGTGCGGAGGATATTATGGACTGAGGTTTCAACACTTCTGTTATCTCGCTTCTCTTAGGTTGATTGTTAGCCACATTGACTACCATCTCATTGGCCGAACGCATGACCTGAGCAATGCTTTTTGCAAGGTGATCATCTAAACATCGTTTCATTCCAGATGTTGAAGAATATAGAATTCTCATTTTAACTGGATCCTCTCAATTGCTAAGAGAAATGATAGAAATAAAGAAAATCTCTTGTTCCATTTGCCTAAAGGATTTTATCAACGAATTAGTTATGAAATGTTCGCAAACGGCATGAATTTCGTTGACTCTATTTTCTTATTTATTCATTTATTTTACATACACTGTTTTACAGGATAAATCCTAATAACAAAACATTTGCCCCAAACTGAGGTGAAAACATTAGAAAATCTTTCTTTATTCAACCTTCTCTGTGGATGTTGATCCCAATATTCCGTTAGTTCCTGTTCCCAATGTGATTCTAAGGAACGGAAGACTGATTTGTCAATTGGTTGCAACTCTGTGTCGTGTTGCTTGGTAAGCCCAATAATTAACGATTCAGCCTTGTAGCAGCGGAATCTGCTGGTAGTCCATACTATAGTAGGTTTCAGCCGCTGTCCTTCAAACAAGATCATTGGCGGTATGACGTCCCCAAGCGCGTTAGCACATTCAACAATAGTAACATTCTCAGCATGTTTCATAGCGACTATATGAACCCTTTTACTTCCCTTTTCAGCTAAAACGCGCTGCACATGATGCAACGTTAGCCGGCAGCATTTCTCATCCATGTTATAAATTTTTTCAAGGCTATGTTTCAGATTGGTGTTATATAATAGGCTTTCTAACTCTAAGCTTCTGAGCTCGGACAGAATTCATTTGTTGTGCTTCTCTTTGGGATATATTAGAGTGGGATATATTAGAGTAGTAGTTTCAAGAACAACCATTCCTTACCAGCTAATTGTTGATCTCGATTCAATTTATCAGGAACGCCCAGTCTCTCGCAAAATTTGAAAACACTACGACGTAAAACTTTGGAAGTGCAAATCTGATAACATTTTCCTCCAAGTCCTTTCTTTGTAGGACATTCAAAATAGGCTTTGTTCCCAGTTTTCGCTTTGTTGAGCTATTTTTGAGATTGCTTCTATAATATAGTCGTAATGAAATGAAATAGTTTGGTGAGGGTTATCACAACTTTTCGTTATGTAAATTCAAAGAATTTACTTGTAAAGTTTGTAAGAGAAAGGGTCATATTGCGAAGGTTTGTTATCAGAAGGAAAATAATTATGCTGAATTGAATGAAGATTCTGATTCAAAATATTTTGATATGATGTATGTAACAGATATCATAACAAATAATTATGTTGAACCTTTTCAAGTAACAGTTTTGGTTGAGAACAAACCTTTGTTAATGGAACTCGATTCTGGAGCAGGGTTGTCAATCATTCCTGAGGCAGTATATTTGTCACTTTCAAAGAGAATAAACCAACGAATATTCGATCAAAAACTTATGATGGAAATATAATAATACCTGAAGGCGAAGTTAATGTTAGTTTGACTTCCAATAATGTCAGTTTGATAAGTAGATTGATAGTTGTCAAAGAAGGTTCAAGATCATTGCTAGGACGAGATTTAATGAAACTGTTCATTATCAGATAAAGCGCCCTGTAAACGATCAAATTTGTTTGACAAACTTGTTTGACAAACTTCATGTGTTCTTCAAGCAATGGCATAAACGATCAAACCAAAGATCATACAAATTTGTCAAATTCTTCCTTAGTTACGGTTTTCTCGTTGACGTGACGTGACGCGTTCCATGAAAATTGAGCAGTACGGTTTTGAATTTAGTTGTCAAAAATGCCGTCAATCCAATTTTTCATCAAACACTTCAAACACGTGAATTGCTTGACAAACGCATCAAACAAAGCCATAGACTATCAAATAATTTGACAAACACCTAAAATTTGACAAACAAGTTTGATCGTTCACAGGGCGCTTCAGATTGTGTTGATCATGTTGAAGTAAAGAATGCCAAATTGGAAATTATTCTCGATTTTCCCAATATATTCGTAATGAAATGAAATAGTTTTCTGCAATGACTTTTTATTATATAAAATGATAACTAGAATTGTTTTATCAGAAACAATACACGTCTGCCTACTACATATATTGAAATCCATATACAAAGGACATCACAGTTTCTAAGTGTCCGCCACTGAAAACCAGAACGCTGTACTACTGTTTCTTGAGAATTACCTCGCTCTAATGCCGCGATTTTTCTTCTCCATTTCTGCAAACTAATAAATGAAGTATAATCAACCGGCCTTGATACCTGACATGTATAAATATGGTAGACTATTACTAGGGCAGGTAATGAGGCCGTGGCCTTATTACATGCAGGTATATTTTAGGTTTTTGAGGTTATTCTTTTCAAAAAATCAATATAAATTACTTAGTAACCTTGAGCTCTTAAGCTCATAATACCCTAAAACCCATACATGAAAATGTGCACAAAATCTCATTATTATAACATAAATATCACTTTATGTGCAATGGAGAGAATTTCTAGACATTGGTTCTAGCTTTCGGAAGGTGGACTGTGAATTCGCTTCTAGAAGAAACTGTAGGGACAATGACATCAAGTTTGTGTGACAACCCTTGACAATTTACTTTGTTGGAAATAATTTTATGCAAAAAATAATTGTATCGCGAATCCTCCGAGCACTGAGAGAGTCCACATTATGCGTGTTAGCAAATTATTTATTATACCTATAGGTGTTTATATTCCATCTATTCTAAAGCTTACCGTTTCAACAACTTACGTTGAACTGATTAGAGTCATATCAATATGTACCCGCTATCTTTATTGACTAGGGGGTCCAATTTACAGTTCTTATTCGCCAAAATGTCGTAGGTCTCTTGCACAATAGAAACACTGTTGGCAATCCTTCTGTCTTTGGTCGAAGGTAGGTATTTAGTTTTTTGTCAGGTCACGTGAGGTCAGTGTTCGTGGTAGTTTTATCCTACCCTGAACCATACAGAAAAATCGCCGACAGTCTCCACCGCAAAAGATTCTATTTGTCTTTTACAGCAAATTATGCATTTATTGTGATGAACTAATAATGAGTTTGTAATGAACAGGTTACACTGCTACGATGAAAATAAGCAATAATGTGAAAATGCAGTTCGAAGCAGAGAAACGAAAACAAAGATAGTATATCACGGTCTCTTTTTCTCTTAAGAAGTTTCCTTCGTACCTTCATTCAATTGAAGAGTGGAAGTAACAAAGGTGCTAACTGCCAAAAACAAAGTTTCGAGATAATCAATTAAAAAGTAATAAATCCTTGAAAATATGTGATTTTTGTTTATTATTATTGAAAACCATGACAATGGTTAACGGAAAACCAATTCCAACTCAATAAAAAGTAGAATTCTGAACAAAGCAAAAAATAAACGCATAATAAAAAATCAACAATAGAAACGGGTGCTACAAAATTTATTACTACTAAGTAAATTAATATCGGAAAGAGTTTTTAATGGATGTTAGTATTTTTTGATTATAAAAAACAGGTTGAATTCAAATTAATACTAATATTATCATAATTAATACAGAAATCGAATATAAAATGACGAAAATAAACAAGTTTCTCAAAAAACAGGATGAGAATCGTAATACAAATTTGCCCGTTGATAAAAGAAAACACAAACATTCGCTGCTTAGTCCTTTGGAATGCTCAGTAGTTCCTTGTAAAAATCTTGATGTAATGGATTACTTAGATAAGGTAACATAGATCGAAGACTTTTCTTTTTGTTGTCTGAGACTTTGTTCTCTGGTGAGAGTATTCGTAGTTAAGTTTTCATTAAGGTTCTCACGGTTTTTCCCTTCTTCAGGGCATTAGTTTACGTCCATGGCTGCGCTTCGGAAAAAACAGTCTTCGTTTTTACTTTACTAGGCTCATCCCTTCCAATCTACAATGTTGCTGCCTTGCTGATTTGAAGCTTGGAAGTATTCAGAAATAGGTCTGCAGGTCCTTTTATGTCCCAAAATCCAAATTGTGTCACTTTTATCACCTCAAAGGGTGGGTTATATCTTGCTGACTGAATGACGTTCACTAGATCGTCTGGTATAAAGTATTTCATAACCCTTTTGCATTTTTCGATTAATGCAAAAGCACACAGGGCATAAAGCTGTGTCCACTGGTGTGGAACTGGATCCGTATTGAGTCGTAAACGCCATAAGGTACTAGGAATATGAGAACAAACAAAATATATTTATTTTTGTTCTATCCTCCGCAGTTGTCACACCAAAGAGTTATGGATCGCTTATCACTGAGTCCGCTACTTAGGAACCGGAGCAGACAGGAAGCAATCTCATTTGCGCCTCGTCCTGCTACACCTTCGTGACATAAAAACATTTAAGCCTCGTTTGTGTCACCTAAATGGATTTCGAAATTATAGCACCAGAGCTGTGTTAAGTAAAACATATCAGAATGGACCAGCGTGGGAACAAACATGACCTGTTCAAGATCCATAGATAAACAACAGACCTGACTTCCAGGAAGTAAAATCTCACATGTATCTTCTTTGAAAATATTCCTGGCTCGTTCAGCTCGTCTCTGATGTAATTCGAGTTCTATTTTGGCTTGGACACTTGTTCCAAGGTTTGCACGAACTTTACAATCTAGTCGATCATAGGTATGGCAAGTGTCCATTCTTGGTCGGCGAAATGACAGTTTTGGGAAGTCCTTAATGAAAACAGACCGGTAGAACTTGTATGTTACTGCACTCCCAGGATTACGTTGTTGAAAAGCTTTGAACAATGTGTTGATATTCAAATCTTTGCTTAAATACTCTTTATCTGATTTGGCTCTTGTATAATGACCAACATCTCTTGGTATCAAATTTATATGGGCTTTCATGGCTTCTTGCTCAGTTTAAAAAAATTTTGGCTTCTTATGACATATTCTTCTATCAACATAAAATGTATCGCCAGTTTTTTTCTTAGCTACGATAACATCCAACCTTTTCCTCGAAACTGCAAAGGTATTCATGAAAGTTGCCTTACAAACTGCAACAAAGTTTCCGCTTCTCGTTGGAAGGGTGTAGCTTATTGTTACTTGACGTCTGCTTTCCACAGGATCATCATAACTGCCATGTCTTCGCCTCTTAATATGTCTCAGATGAATGAGGTTCATCGAATAGGAAGCCTGGCTTTTTGAGGATTGGGTATAAAATTTGTCGAACAAGTTTTTAGGCCATGGATATTCTAAATCCTTGCATGAGAATTTGCATATACAGGCGACCTTAACTTAATAATAAAATCCGTAAATTATATATTTTTGAGTAGTTAAAACAATAATAAACCTGTTCAGTCGGCAATGCGTTTTCTGTCACATTCTTAAGTTTACGTGTTTTATAAGCCTTGCCAGCCTCTTTTAGACACTTTTGTTCATACCCAAAACGACCACTGCCACTTTTTCTACGTTGAATTTGGTTCAATTCACTCATTTTCTGGATTTTTGGGACACAACAAACACGTTCCAATGCCCACCATGGCACTTGTCCCCTTTGTGAAGAAATAAGCTTGGCGCTTACCGGTAGCCCCATCTAAACTTGCTTGTATGAAGCTTAATCTAAATCCTCGTACTTACCACCTTTGTCAGGGCATATAGCTTGTCGTTTTACACCTTCCTACGGCAAAAACCGAATTTATGCACCTTTGTTACTTCCACTCTTCAATTAATTTCACAACTTGGAATAAAAATCTTGGATGTACTTTGTGCTTTGTTATTCATGAAACGAGGGATATTGACTAGTTTTCAATCACCAATATTGACGTCATCCTTGATAACAGTCAGGAGACTGTTTGATGCTGATACTTGAGGTGAGTTATTTGAGATGCGAGGACCATTAAATGTCGGCAGAGAATTTGTCAGCAAAATTAACATTGGGCACAGGCACCCGTGTTAATTCCTCAAAGCTGAGCTGAAAGAGAGGCTGTGCTGTAGAATTTGCTCCAGTATTTTTGAGTTTCCATAGTTATTGTATTTTTCACTAAATTAAGCGAGTTTTAAACTTAGGTGTAGAATATTATGTGTTAAAATTAGGGGAAGGATGTAAAACAGCAAAAATAAAATACCTTGTTTTTTCCTAGGGCTACCCGTTAGTGCAAACAATCGATTTTATGCTCTTGACCAATTTCTAGTGGAACAAAGTTTGTTTTAAATAAACTAATAACAAGGTATAGAAATTTTACACAGAACAGAATTTAAAAAATATTCATTGGAAGAAACAATTGTTCACCAGAAAACAATAAAGTAAATGCCCTATTCTGAAGAGCACATAACAAAAATTAAATAGATTCATACAATTTCATAGAAACAGAAACAACAAATTATAATTATCTTTGGTAGATAGGTATGAGGTAGACATATAATCGTTCAAGCAACTTGTTTTTGAAAGAAATTTTCATTTGATGGATTATTCAAAGTACCTAGCTTTTTATTTTTTGTTTCAGCCCAGTTCATCAAATGTAAACTAGCCCATTCATTTTCAATTTTTGATAATGTCTGGGCATCATAATTTCTGTGATTTTATTTGGTTTCAAGCACTCAGGCACTGAAAAATACTTCATTTTGTTTAAAATTATTATATTGTCAGGTAACCATTGGTTTCCAGCTGTTTCGCCAATTCAATTAGAAAGGAAAAACAGCGACCCTTTATGATTCCTTTAATTTGTTGATCTAAATGGCAGTCACTACAAGAATTTTCAGTCATCCACTTTAGAAGGAATATAAATATTGGCATTTGGAATAAAAACATTTCTTAATAAATAGTATAAGTCATTTACATTACCAAATTATTTTGTAACATCAGCATTTGATGCCCCAAGTCTTATTTGTAACCTATATCAAATTAACAACAAAATATATAAATTCTGAATAAACCTTATTGTTGCGATCTTTATTCATGGAATACAACATTTCAGATGTGTAACAATTCTTCTTCAAACGAACAAAATCAAAATGTGCCTTCAAGCTATCGAACTGTTCCAAAACTCTTTTAAGTGCTGGTTCAATGAATATCCATCTTGTTGCGGCCATCCGTAAAATTATTAATGGTTCCTCGTAATTATTTATCAAAGCACAAATTTGTTCATAAGAAAGCGGAACCAGTATGTCTCTTTGATCAGGCATTCAATATTGCTGGGAAATTTTTTTTCTGAACCACAGGATACTGCAATTTGTAACGAGTAGCAAACATAACGCACTCAAACTAAATGCGAAACTTTTTTTTTTTCAATTTTGCAAAAACGCCTGTCATTAATTGAGCTTTGTCAGTACCTATACCCTGTAAAGTCTGTGAATTTAAATTAAGTTTTGTTAACAGCTGCTTTACGGCCGGTTGCACCAAGTGATATTTAAGTATACTTAACGTTAAGTATAGCTTTAATCAAATTTCAGAAGTGTTGGCGGTACAACCGAAAAAACTATTATGAAGAATTCAACAACAAATCTTTTTTTCAAAGATTTCGCTTGACGAAACAAACTGTTTTAAACCTTGTAGAAACATTAGAAGAAACGTTGGAGTATCCAGACAATCTGTAAGTTGAATACTCTAGCTAAGGGCAAAGCAGTCGCCAACCACTTATCTATTTTTGTGAAACTGCATTTTGTACAAATTATCCTCCAATTGAAGTTTTGAAAGTGTCAATAAAGTTAAGTGCATTTGAAAAACAAGTAAGGCACACTCGTCTATTTTAAGTATTTTTTCATTGTAGAAATGATCCAGTTTCGCCCATAAACCAAATCTCATCAACTTTGAGATATTATGCGACAGGGGCACACTTATCACCTATTGCTGATTTTATGGGAATCCATACAGCCACAGCATCAAAGATTATTAAAAGAGTATCAAATGCAATTGCCTCACTTAGTCAACAGCATATACAAATGCCAGCAGAAGATGATCTTGTGGAAGTGCAACTTTTTCATTATTGCTTCATTTCCTAGAGTTTTGGGTTGCATAGATGGCACACATAAAAATTCAATCTCCAGGTATTTTATATAGAACAAGTAAAGTACAGGTAAACATTTAAATGCTTTTTGTCAATACCCTGTAGCTGTAGTAGTGGCTATCAACCTAAATATGTGTAATATAATTCAGGTAAAATAGGCTGTTATCAAATAGCATTGAAAATGTCACTTTTTCTGTCTTAAAGAATTAGCGCTGTATTTTATTATTTCTCTATTTCTATTTGTAACAGAATTTGTTACATTCTAGGTGGAGGAGATCCTGAAGTGTACCGAAATCGGAAAGGGCATTTTTCAATTAATGTACAGGTTGTTGGGGGATGCTCAATTGCGAATAAGAAATGTTGTGGCTCG
The DNA here is from genome assembly GCA_030704885.1 of Cynegetis impunctata. Lineage (NCBI taxonomy): Eukaryota > Metazoa > Arthropoda > Insecta > Coleoptera > Coccinellidae > Cynegetis > Cynegetis impunctata. The sequence goes on along the minus strand of JARQZK010002319.1, from coordinate 138,813 downwards.
TTGGCCTGGATCTGCCCATGATGCAACTATTTATGTAAATAGTCGTATTAGAGCACGACATGAAAATGAAGAATTCCCAAATACGGTTTTGCTTGTCAAGAAACATTTAATGAATTTATAAATATCTGTTTACCATGAGAAATCACTAATTGTATAATTGGTATTGGCTGTGTTTTTGTTAAGAAAACCCACAGTGTGGACAAGCTGGTGAACACACGATACTATCTTCATTTCATCTGCTTTTGTACAAATAGATATCCTTCATTATGATATCCCTTCAATACTAAAGTATTGAAGGGATATCATGATAAAAAAAATTGTTTGCAGGTGATAGTGGCAACATTCTAAAACTTAACTTTATGACACCACTTCAAGGTCCTAGAACTAGAGAAGCGCAGCTCTACAACGAGTCTCACATTAGAACAAGAAACAGCATTAAATGTCTCTTTGGTTTCTGGAGAAGAGGTTGTCAGTATTGGCTCTTGGGATCAGAATTGAAGGGCAATGGATGAGCCAGAGCCTCCACTTCCTGAAGAAATTAATGGGGCTCATCTGGATTTTTTAAATGAAATGGAAAATGTACCAGATGTCTCAAATAATGAATGTCCCAATTTGGACTATACCAGAAATGCTAAATACTTATTTTGTAAATTTATAAGCATTTATGTGCATTGAATTTCAAAATAAAAAATCACACTTCAAAGTATTTTCTTAAGTACTAGCTTTGATAAAGCTTTGTCATAAATTACTTGATGGTACTTGTATGGCTAATAGAAACAGTGTATTTACAGGACATATTGCATTAAGACACTTGTAAAGATGGCGTTAGGCAAAAGAAATAGAAAGTAAAAATTGAATTTTTGTGCTTTATTTTTTAGAAGACAACTTATAATAAAAATTGGTTTCGAAGAAAGCATATAACCTTCTTATGGGGACAAAATAATATAAACAACAGAAAAATGATTAAAATGTACAAAAATTGCTTTACTGTAATTTTTATGCAACTGTTCAATTTTTTCCAATGCTTCTAACTGCTTTTTCTTAATTTCTATGTCTAATTCCAAACTTTGAATTTCAAATTCAGTTTTTCTTTGCAAAGCTCTCATCCTTATCTGTGATTCTTGCTTTAACAAATCTGCATTTACAATCTTTTTGTCAACCAGTTGCTCATATTTGTCATACAATGTTGATGCAGATTTTAATATGAGGAATATGTGTCTTATAGAAAGGACCCCGCACGGGAACCCATATAAAATGGTTCTCGTTGGAATTTCTTCTTTTTTTATATGTTTTTATATCCATTGTTATCAATAAAATGTGAAGGTTTTAAACAGTTTCTATGTCTAGTTTCGGTTTTATCAATTTTTGAAATGTTGCGATTAAGCCAAATGTGATAATGCTTTAAAAACTTTGTTAAAGTGAAATAATTTTTGTTATTATAACTTTGGGGCCAACTGTAGATATTTCACGAAAAATATATATTTTTCATTCTTTTTTTAATAATTGCAGATCAGAAATTATTTTTTTCCCTTCAGGGCGACTCTTAAATAGTTACAATGTATGTCAAAAATTAATTTATATGACAGTATTTCTTAAACTTTTATTGGTATTATATTAAACACTTTTGAGAAAATCTAAATATTAAAGACGCTACTTTATTCATCATCCACCTAAATATGAACCATAAAATTGTATGATGAACAAAACTAAATTTGAATTTACTACGTTTATTATCACAAAATATTTTGAAAAATTTTTAACACTGCGATTGCAATTTCGGTCACTAGACCATCATCGGGCAGATTGAGTTAAGAACTGAATACAGAAATAATGATTTGCGCCTACGGGTGGGAAAGAATTATTGCAGGTACTTAAATAGACAAGAGGAACATATTTCAAGAAGGGCTAATCGAGTGAATTACCCAAATTGGTACAATACAATGTTCTTAGAAAGGTCGTTATTGTTTGAATACACTAAATATAGGAGAATATATCAGATCAATCTGGTCGTTCAGCAAGGTATCTTTTGCATTATGATTGAGTTTAAAAATTTCTAATGATTCTAAATAAGTAAGTTTGGTTCCTTCGGTAATTTGTGCATGATTTTAAAATTATCTATTTGTGGAAATGAGTGGTGGTTTTCACGGCAATGATTTGAAAACGTTGAATCCGTTTTATTTTTCAAAAAAGATTGTTGGTGTTCTTTAAATCTTGTCTTGAACGATCGACCAGTCTGACCTATATATACTCCTTTACATACAGGACAAATCAACTTATAAACTCCTGAACTTTCAAATTTTGAAGTGATATCTTTGGCATTGAATAAAAATCCTGAGAGTTTTGTCTTAGGTTTGAAAGCAATTTTAATATTATATTTAGGTATGACATTAGCAACTTTTTCTGTTAGAGGACCAAAATATGTTAAAGATGTGAATTTTTCCGATTTTTCTACTTTTAATTGAGGATATATGCTGTTGTACGCTAGTTGACTACGTTTCTTGTTTATCATTTTATCTATCAAACTTGTATGAAAACCATTATTTGAAGCAATTATTTTTATAGTCGAAATTTCTTTTGCTAAATTTGTTACGGATAATGGAATTGAAAACGGTCTGTGGATCATTGAATTAAAAGCTGAATGTTTATGGGAAAGAGGATGATTTGAATCCGACGGAATACATATATCCGTGAGAGTTGGTTTTCTATATATATCGAAACTCAAAGTATTATAATTATGAAAGATAGTTAAATCCAAGAAGTTTATCTGTCGATCCAATTCTTTTTCAATTTTGAACTTTATATTTGGGTGAATGCTATTAATATAATTCAAAAACTGATCTAATTGTCTCGCGGTGCCCTTAAAACAAGCGATTACATCATCAACGTATCTATGCCAAAAACTTATATGTGATGCTTTTGTAGAATTGAATATTATGTTCTCTATATGTGACATGAAAATGTCTGCAATAAGCGGACTTAAGGGGGAACCCATAGCCAGCCCACTAGATTGTTCAAAAATTTTGTTATCAAACTGGAAGTAATTTTGACTAAGACATATATCTAATAAGAAAAATGATATCATTTATTTTTAGCTTTGAAAAATACTGATGAACCAGCGTTAGCCGAATTCAAAATTTCGAAAATTCTTAGAAGCCATCATGTTCCAAAACCAAATAAATATTTAGATGACATCAAATCCTTAAAACATAAAATTGAAATTAATAATTTAACTATCACTAAAGCAGATAAATCCGATGCGATAGTAGTTCTCTCAAGAAATGATTATGTTTCCAAAATGAATAATTTTCTTCAAACGGATCAAATTAAACAAATATCAGTCGATCCAACAAATAAATTCCAAAAAACTGTTAGACAAGCCCTTCAGGAAATTTCCCCAAATACACTATCAAAACCTAATTTTTCAATAATACATATGAACCCTGGAACTCCAAAACTTTACGGATTAATAAAGAACCACAAAGAAAATAGCCCAATACGACCTGTAGTTTCTCACATAAATAGCCCAACGTATAAATTAGTCAAAGATCTGAATTTCACATTCAGAAAATTAACTAATTTCACTCCAAAATATACAGTAAAGAACTCTGTTGATTTAGTACAGAAACTGAAAAACTTTGTAACTCCTGCTAACTCTTTTCTTGTTAGCTTCGATGTTGATAATATGTTCTCCAATATACCAGCAGATGAGTGTTTATGACTTGTCTTAGATATTTTGCAACAATCCACTATGGATATTATTAAAATAAATGATATCATTTTCTTATTAGATATATGTCTTAGTCAAAATTACTTCCAGTTTGATAACAAAATTTTTGAACAATCTAGTGGGCTGGCTATGGGTTCCCCCTTAAGTCCGCTTATTGCAGACATTTTCATGTCACATATAGAGAACATAATATTCAATTCTACAAAAGCATCACATATAAGTTTTTGGCATAGATACGTTGATGATGTAATCGCTTGTTTTAAGGGCACCGCGAGACAATTAGATCAGTTTTTTTTGAATTATATTAATAGCATTCACCCAAATATAAAGTTCAAAATTGAAAAAGAATTGGATCGACAGATAAACTTCTTGGATTTAACTATCTTTCATAATTATAATACTTTGAGTTTCGATATATATAGAAAACCAACTCTCACGGATATATGTATTCCGTCGGATTCAAATCATCCTCTTTCCCATAAACATTCAGCTTTTAATTCAATGATCCACAGAGCGTTTTCAATTCTATATCCGTAACAAATTTAGCAAAAGAAATTTCGACTATAAAAATAATTGCTTCAAATAATGGTTTTCATACAAGTTTGATAGATAAAATGATAAACAAGAAACGTGGTCAACTAGCGTACAACAGCATATATCCTCAATTAAAAGTAGAAAAATCGGAAAAATTCACATCTTTAACATATTTTGGTCCTCTAACAGACAAAGTTGCTAATGTCATACCTAAATGTAATATTAAAATTGCTTTCAAACCTAAGACAAAACTTTCAGGATTTTTATTCAATGCCAAAGATATCACTTCAAAATTTGAAAGTTCAGGAGTTTATAAGTTGATTTGTCCTGTATGTAAAGGAGTATATATAGGTCAGACTGGTCGATCGTTCAAGACAAGATTTAAAGAACACCAACAATCTTTTTTGAAAAATAAAACGGATTCAACGTTTTCAAATCATTGCCGTGAAAACCACCACCCATTTCCACAAATAGATAATTTTAAAATCATGCACAAATTACCGAAAGGAACCAAGCTTATTTATTTAGAATCATTAGAATTTTTTAAACTCAATCATAATGCAAAAGATACCTTGCTGAACGACCAGATTGATCTGATATATTCTCCTATATTTAGTGTATTCAAACAATAACGACCTTCCTAAGAACATTGTATTGTACCAATTTGGGTAATTCACTCGATTAGCCCTTCTTGAAATATGTTCCTCTTGTCTATTTAAGTACCTACAATAATTCTTTCCCACCCGTAGGCGCAAATCATTATTTCTGTATTCAGTTCTTAACTCAATCTGCCCGATGATGGTCTAGTGACCGAAATTGCAATCGCAGTGTTAAATTTTTCAAAATATTTTGTGATAATAAACGTAGTAAATTCAAATTTAGTTTTGTTCACCATATTAAATTATCACGTAGTAACGACGGATTCCATCAACTACATAAAATTGTATTCTGATCCGACCTACATAGGTAAGCAAAACAGCTCAACATGACAGTTACAAAACTAGTGAAAATCGACTTCCTAGATTTTTCACCACATACAGGTCAAGCTAAGAAAAGCGTTGCCAACGACAACAATAAATATGGCGATTGTTCATGAAAAAATGTCAACCAAACCTTTGTTTAGTTTTTAATTCAGCTTAAGCAATTTTTAATCATTAATTATTATTCAGTTCTACTTTTGTATTAAAAAAATGCTATTTAATAATAACAATAACCGTGTCAATTGTTATGTGTGTAATGTTTTATGTGAAGTAAGATTTACAACAAGATTGGTGAATAATGAAATCAATGAACACAAGAGGCAAATGGCTATTTTAAGAAGAGAAAACTTGAACCACCCTGCCTTGGAGTTTAACAACAATTCTCGAGTTTGTTTGAATTGTTCAAGATCTCTTAATGAAGAAATTGAAATGGTACAACAGGATCCGGAATGTTTAAAACTGAATGTTTTAAAGCAATCAGCGAATGCGTCTTGTGTAATTTGCAATGGACAAAATCATTTTGGGCGAGTTTCAACAAACTTTATTACTGGCATTTTTATAAAAAGCAATATTTATGTTCCGGAAATAGTGCGTGTTTGCTCACGACATTTGGACGAAAACGGCCTTTTACTGCCAGAACTACTACCCGGTTTGCAATTTGTACATCGATCGTATAATCCTAAGGGCACCCAATTACAACGAATCTTACGAATCGACAGAAAATTAATAATCAAAATAAGGGATTTGAAGGTGTTAATGATTTCACTGAGGATGATTTTCCCTGTGTTTCTTCCCTTACTAAAGTTCAGTTTGAAGAACTGTTTACCTCATGCGGGGGTGTTGAAGATAACGATCATTATGTAAGAGCAGTTTCAAAGAAGGATCTTTTAACTTTTTTGTTTAAAACGCGTCAGGGTATATTTGATGAATTTTCAAAAGTAATTTTTAATCATTCAAGCAGACAAGCTGTAAACAATGCAGTTGCTACTACAAGAAGAAGGATAATGACTGGCTTTATCCCGCAAAACCTCGGTCTTCAGGCTATTACTAGAGAGGAATACATTAATAATCACATCACAGAATCTGCTAATGAATTATACAATCCAGAACCAGGTATGCCCCGAGCAATATGTTATGTTGATAGTACTCACAGCCGCATACAAAGAAGCAGAAACTTTAGAAGCTTGAGGCAATCATGTTCAACCCACAAACACACTCATCTGGTGAAGCCGGTTCTGGTTACAACTCCAGATTGCTATATCTTAGATATTCACGGGCCATATTTTGCAGATGGCAAAAACAATGATGCCTTACTATTACACGCAGAATTTGAAAGAGATGCCAATAGATTGCAACAATGGCTTCAAGCGGGAGAGATATTGTGATTTGCGATAGAGGGTACCTCGATTCAGTACCGGCACTAGAAGAGTTGGGAATGTCATGTCTACTTCCAGCTTTTCTGCAACCCGGACAAAACCAGCTGTCAACTGAAGATGCAAACCAATCCCGTCTTGTTTCGAAAACAAGATGGGTTATTGAAAGTCGAAATGGACATCTAAAAACTATTTTCAAGTTACTAGAAGGAGTAAGCCCAATGTCCCAAGTAACTTATTTAGGAGATTTTTACCGTATTGCTGCGGCGTTAATCAACAAATTCAGGTCAACTATAAACATGCAGAATGCAGATATTGCTTTGGCAAGGAGAATGCGAGAGAAATCCATCAGGGTAAATCGTCTACGACTACCGTGTTTCAGAGAATAACTTGGCCCATATTCGTGCAAACTGGACACGTTTGAATTCAAATCATTTTCCGGATTTTCCTAATTTGAATTTGGAAAACCTAAGTGAACTTTCATTTGGAGTTCACTAAATTGGATTAGCTTCCTCTTATATTCAGGATAGCTTTGAGGAAGAAGGAGCAAATGTCTTCGAAATTCAAAAGATCATAGAACCAGGGCTACCATCATAACTGCGTTATATGTATATTATAATATGAACTAGATACCTTCAGTACTTAGATAATTCCTTATGTTTTCTCAAAAGAGTTTAATATAATACCAATAAAACTTTTAAGAAAATATTTCAAAAAATGTTAGGAAATTTAATTTTTGACCAACTCTGTGACTATTTCAGAGCTACCCTGTAGGTACTGATCTGAAATTGCTGGTAAAATGATAAAATATATATATTCTCTGGAAACTTGCACATCGAAAAATTCTTTTAAACAATTATCGCAATTGGCTTAATCGCAATATTTTAAAAATTCATAAAATCGAAACTAGACATAGAAACTGTTCAAAACTTTCACATGTTGGTGATAACAAAGGATATAAAAACATATAAAAAAATTGAGAAATTCCAACGAGAACCATTTTATATGGGTTCCCGTGCGGGGTCCTTTTCAAGAAATATATTGAACTTTATTCAATTTCTATTTTATATCATTGAAATACCAGCATCAGTCTTTATATTTTCCAAAATATCCTTGTCTTTGGCAACTAACGATATCAATACTTTGTTTTCACGTGCAGAGTAATTAGCAAATTTTATTTTTTATTTGCGCTTTCCATGTTTACATAACAAACATAACCATATAATTTTTGACATAGCCTTACATTTTCGAAAAATCACTAGAAAGGGAACTTATCATGCAACATTGCCAAACGTATAGAACACTTAGCTGAGAATTGAAGCAAAACTATTGGTGCAAGTCTTTCAAATAAGCCACCCTCAAATTTTAAGCGTACCATAGTTATTCTGAGCTCATTATTCTATTGGTGCAACCGGCCATTATATATAGCATCAGAGTTAGTAGAGTATAAATGGTGATTACAAATCAGTTTGTGTCCCTAACCTCACTTTTGTATCATGGTAAGTAAGAGTCGTATGGTCTCCGCGTATTTTTCTTCTTCTTCTCTTGTTTATTGGGTGGAAGATGTGTGTATTTCTTATCAGCATAATATCGTCGGTTTAATGCGTTAACCTGCTTAGTCCATTTCAGCATAGTTTACAGGAGTGAGAAAAAACTAAATGTTTTCTTTTCTTTTTTACATATCAAAATTCTGAAAATATCTTTAGTTTCTATAATGATTCTATATCTTTTGTAAGTTTTAATAGTAGAATATCTCAAACACAGTTCAAAAAAATTAAGAAAATAATAATTATTCAGCAGGACATAACAGTTGTTCACTTAAATGATCATTGAAAGGAGATTTCATTGTAGTATCAAGTTGAGATTTATAATTTAATTTAATCAATTCAATTAGTTCATATCAAAATATTTATTATCAAAAGTTTAACAATACAATCAGTTTTCAAATAAGGAACAGTATTTCAGACTAGTTTATACGCAATATGTGATTGAACCAATATCATTTTGAATAATGTAAGGATTCTTTACTAGTTAAACTGTTATATTGTAATGACAGCCATGAATTATATTGACAAATAAAGTCACAGTCATATAAGTTAATCAAAGTTAATAATTAAAAGCTCAGTAAATTCAAAAAATTCTGAAAACAAAACTACATTTTGTAAAAAAAAACTAACTTTCGGAAAAAACTTAAATTCTGAACCAGAAATATTCTTCTGAACCCTCTAAATTGAATATCATAAAAAATATTGTTCACAAAAATAACCTACTCATGAGATAAATCATCATAATATTCATGATAGTAAGATGGAAGAGACTTTTTGATTTTCTGTCCTCAAACTTCCGGAGAGTAATTTTACGTCGATTTTGGTGCAATGGCGTTAAATCAGTAGTCTCGCAAGGATGGAACCGTGAAGACTTTCTCTGTGGTAGAGGTTGCCATTCAACCTTGAAAAAAGTTTTAAAGAGAATTGATCAATTGCTTTCATAACACAGAGCTTGAACGTCAGTCACTTTTGGATCCCCTTTGGATCTTCCTGGGCGAATACTCTCATAAAATTGAATGTTGTCAAATTTTTTGAAGTAGGAGTGATCCAAATATTTCACTATATAAGGGAAAGGGGCTGGTAATTTTCGGGAATGTTTCGCAATAGATATGTATTCAGCTGGTACGTTTATGACTTTACTAATGTATGTTCTATAGTAGAATGCATAGAATCCACCTCCATTTGGTGTGACCTACTTCTAAAAATTTTTTGTTCAATATTTATATTCTTGTGCTTTATAACAATATTCAAGAGAGAGTTGGATAAAATGCAATTCCTGTTTTGATATGTGCAACCGTCACTGTATATTATAATTGTTATATTTTTATCTTCAGCAGTAACAGATATTACTTTGTTCTCTAAAAAGTCTACCCAGATGGAAACAAATTCTTCAGCATTAAGTTCGCCTTCCACTTCGTTCGAAATAAAACAGGACCGTCTTCAGTACAAAAGTGGGGCCCCGATAGGATTTAGCAGGTTTTCGCTAGGTAGATTTGCTCTTGGGTACAAAGCAGCTTTTCGTGCACTGCTTTCCTAACCCATTGAATGATGTCGACTTTATTCCTTAAGCTATGAGGTAGGTAATCGTCTAAACTTTATGACCAGCTCAAAAATTAAAATTGACCAAAAAATGGACTTAGCAGGTTAACGAATTAGGCTCGTTAAAAAGATATACATGTAAATACAAATATTTATAAATAATATATTTTTTAGTGAAAAGATGTGTGTGTGTATATATATATATATATATATATATATATATATATATATATATATATCTTATTAACATAATAAATGCTCGTTAAAAATATATACGTATTTGAAAAAACAATTTTTTGTTTGATAAGGCGGAGTACATATATATATTTAGAAACCAACTGTGGCTTTGGTAAGTCGAATTGAAGATAATTATTTATGCAAGATGTCTAGACTTAATGTGAATCGATCGTATCTAAATCTTATCTTTATGGCGGCCGGATTTCATTTTTATGGTGGTGCTGTCAATTAATATTGTTGATATATGTGAAACTGTCAAAGTGGTTGGTTGTTATTTCGAAAATATTCGCGCTTCGTATTCAAATGAGCTAGATAATTACGTATCTGAAAAGCAAAAAGTAGTTTGAAATTCCTTTAATGGAACGAGGGACGCTGTTGAATATTAATGGCTCGCTCGATTCTACCTTTTAAGGCGCGGTCATCCGCTGGTCAAGACTTGTACCATTCCCATCAATAACATGATCTTGATATAAAATAAGCTGGATACGTATACATATCAAAGCAAGCACTCCTTAAATGGAAAGACGTGGTTGAATATTAATGACCCGCTCAATTTTCTTTTTTTTTAATTTTACGATGTACCCATCCGCTGGACAAGGTTGTCTGGTGTGTAAGTTTCAGGGCTATAAAGATATATAAATGTTGAGAGTCTCATTCAGAAATATCAAAAGTCAACCATGACAGACAAAATGAACCCCACAGAATGTGAGCGGTATGTTCGAATCCTTCGGGGTAATTGCGTGACGGGGTTGGGTTTATCCTCAGATGAAGAGGATGATTATGAAGATAATTACGAAGATTTCTTCGATGAAGAAGAAAATTTACCGATGGTAAGTATATACAAATTTAATTTTTTAATTTTTTCGTAATGAAATATCTTCTTCTTCAGCGCCCCAAGCCATTCACATCAGCAACGCTACAGCCTGAACAAAGCCAAAATTTACCAATTGTAAGTACACACATAATTTTATTTTTTATTTTTTGTGAAGAAATGTCATTTTCTTTAGCGTCCCGAACCACTCACAACAACTGGTGAACAAGAGAAGAAGAAATGAAAGAAATTATTTTAAAAAATATATTTATATATTATAAAATCTTGGTTTGATTATCGAGAAGGTTGACCAGTTGCTCGATAGACTGAGGAGGGGTATAAGTATATTCAGAGGCGTGTAGAGTTATTTAACTTGATAAGTTCTTAGCTTGAAAATGCAGTCAGTCGAAACACTCCGAAGCGTTTGTTTGAATTTCGTGATTGAAAACTATAAGAAGTTTGATTTTCATGAGTACGATTATTTGTTACTTGAACAAGTGTCAATTCAAGGAGTACAATTGAAATATTCAGGTCGTATTCGACCGAGTAAAAAAGAGATTGGTGATTGGTTTTTCAGAAGAGATTCAGCGTTGGAAATTATTGAACTGATTAAGTCAGGCAAAAATTTAAAAGACGTTCAAAGATTTAAGTGGTAGAAAAAACATTGTTCACTATGTGAGAAGAAGGAGCAAAATCTGTTAGTGCTCTATGTGAGGGTATGCTAGAGAAAACACGTAAAATATTAACTTTACTAAAAGCAATTGGTGAAGTTCGAAGAAATTTGTTGAGTATCAATAAGAGTATTAATCTTTTGCGAAAATCAATAACAAAAATTAACTTTGGAGAACCCCTTTAAACTAGAATATTGTTCGGCTATGATGAAAAATTACCAACAACAATTACGTTCTAAATTGCAAAATTTGACAAGAGAGGATGTGGCGGGGTACAGTGGATATGGTGTTATTGAGGGTGTTGGTTACAATCAAGATTCTTCAGGGGGTAATCAACAAAAACAATTGTTATGGGAGGACACAGAAAGCTGTTTCAATAGAAGAATTAGAACAGGTATTATTGTTAATTTAGGAATTAAGGATCCAATTCTATTTTTTAAAAAGGCATTTACGATTTTTAAAAAACAAATAAAAGCTAGTTTAAAAAAATTCAAAATGTTGAAGGTTAATTCGATACTTTCGGGGGATTTTTATCAGCCAAATTCGAAAGAAGTTGACTGTAAATGGTTCAATACTGCTAATAATATAATTGATGTAAATACTGATTTATATCTTTGGTATGAACAAAATATTTCGAGTGTTATTCTGCGTGATTTAGATGAGTTTCAAGAGAGAGACTCGGGGTGGAGTCTTTTGGAGATTCTAAATTTGAAACTAAACATAAATAAATATGAGCCCATCAGGTGCGGATTTTCTACATATGTTAAAACACCTAAAGGTTTGAAAGGTGTACTTAACATACAAAATAATGATATTTTCTGTTTTTTATGGTGTATTATGGCCCTTTTTATATCCATGCACCGCGAACAGTAAAAATCGCTCAAAAAGTTATCCCCATTTTAGCTGTTTTTTGAAATTTGACAATATTGAATTCCCAATTAAACTACGCGATATCCCAAAATTTGAAAAAATGAATAATTTGTCGATAAATGTCTATGTATACGAGAAAGGGAGAAGCAAGCCTGTTTTACTCAGTAAAGTTAATCTCGATAAAGAACCTATAAATCTTTTGATGCTGCCAACCCCTTATATTTCTGAAAAAAATGACGATTACGATGACAGTGATAACAACAATGGCAACGATACTTATACCATTTTGTTTTGATGAACAATCTCCCAGCGCTCTTACGTTCACAAATTACAAAGCATAAGGGTGGTAAGGTTCATTTTTGTTTCAGATGTCTTAACCATTTCACTCATGAACAATCCTTAATTGATCATAAATCTAAATGTCTTATTTTTAACGAGGGTTCTGTTAAATTACCGAGTGTATCGGAGAATATTCTAACGTTTAAAAGCTTTGCGCATCAGAAAAGGGTTAAATTTAGTTTATATTTCGACATTGAAAGTATTTTGATGGAATGCAATGAAAAATTGAGTGAAAATTCTAAAACATCAGCTAGGATTCATCAAAAACAGAAAGCATTTAGTGGTGCTTATTCTTGCATTGCTCATACGACGATTCCCTATCAAAGTTTGAATCATATCGCGGAGAAGATTGCATGCAATGTTTCATGAAGAAACTTCAAGATATAGCCTATTTTGTAGATGAAAAATTGAAGACAAATTTTCCTATAAGTGCGTTATCCGACGAGCAAATGAATGATTTTAAGGATAGCAATACTTGTCATATTTGCAAAAAACACCTTTCAGATAATGGAATTAAATGTCTTGATCATGATCATTTACTTCCTGATAATAATTATAGAGGTCCTAGTCATCAAGCATGTAATTTAAATTATCAAAATTTAATTCCGTGCATTGCGCACAACTTGGCCGGATATGATTCGCATTTTATAAAAAACGATTTATGTAAGTCTTTTCCGGGGAAAGTAACGGTGCTACCAATAAGTGAAAATAAATATATTTCGTTCACTAATGCCCGTATTAACCAAAGTAAAATATCTACAATTAACTTTTAATTGTGGTTAAGCAGCTAATTTCGTATTCACCAATTTTTTAATCAGAGAATTAGTGCTTAATCAAGGAATTAACTTAATCGGCCAAATTTGAGCGGTTTTAAAAATAATCGCCGTTTTTTCTGACAGAAGTGAACATAACAATCAAACAATATAACCTATAAATTTATCTTGTGCTTTACAATTTTTGATTTTTCGTTGGTTTATATTTCTCTGGCACATGGAAAATATTGAAGATCAACTGTATGACGATGATTTGGACGTTATGGACATTATTGCAGATGACTTTCCTAGAACTCAGTGAGAAAGGACTAATTATTTTCAAACAATGGATGAATACAACTTTTTCAAAAGATTTAGACTGACCAAGCCTACAGTAGCTGAAGTGCTAGAGGAAATTGAGGATCAGCTTAGCTATGATAATCAAATGTAAGTAAGGGGCTCTTATATATTTTTTATAATGTATTAGTAATTAGTATGATACTATACTACCCCACTTGGGATAGTCCCAAATAAAATACCAAGTAACTTTTGATTAAAAGGTTCTTTTATTTTTTAGTAACAATCCAGTAAGTCCTATAAATCAGCTTTTGTTGACACTGCGGTATTATGCCTCCAATGGGCATCAGATCAGCATTGGTGACTTCATTGGTTGTTCTCAACCTACTGCTTCCCGCATAATTAGTAAAGTAAGCAGAGCTATTGCGGGTACCAGACCTCTGCATATATTTATGCCTCAAATAAATCAGCAGAAATTACAAACCCAGGAAAAATTTTACAGAATGTCCAGATTTCCTAGAGTGATAGGTGTGATAGATTGCACACATGTTAAAATCCAATCTCCTGGTAAGCCATTGAAAAGTATTTGATATAAAGTAAAAGTATCTGTCTTTTAAATGTCCTTACATGGCAGTACATAGTTATTTCTTATAAAACAGTAGTCATGATTTTCAATAATATTTTTAAGAACCCTAAATGAATATTATGAATAAATTATCCCCATTTCAAAATTTTTAGGTGGTGATGACGCCGAAGTTTATAGAAATAGAAAAGATTATTTTTCTATCAATACTCAGTTGGTGGTAAATTCGGAGTTGGAAATAATGGAGATTGTAGCCAGGTGGCCAGGTTCAGTCCATGATTCAACCATTTTCAATAATTCCAGAATTTTAGGAATTTTAACATAAAATTTGATATGTAGAGCTTTTGAAGATAGTTACAAAACTTTGTTGTAAAGTACAATAAAACAACCTTTCAAAAAGATCCTTACTTCTGAATATCTAGATATACCTTTACTAAAATATGAAAACCTCTAACAATCAACAGCAATAAAAGTTTCAAAAAACTTACCACAATGGTCAACTCACTGACATCTCCATTTTCATTCTCCATTATTTCTTCATTGACATGTTTCCTTATCTAAAAAATTACAATAATATGTTGAAAAATGTTCATTACCACAAATGAGAAAACTGATATGCCCTATCAAATTTCAGAGTGATCATACAATAAAATGAGGAGATCTATAAAATTGAAGAATGTGGAGAACATACCTGTGCTTCATTAAAAGGTGATTTCGTCCCTTCATCGCTGTTGAGATTCTCATCATTATCACACCAATATTCTATCACTACATTTTGGTCAATATCCCCATTTTTATCATAGTGATATTTATTCTAAAAAAATAAGTAAGGTATAATAAAATAATTTTTGAACGCACATTTAAAAATCTAGAATCTACAAATTCAACCTTCATTACAACAATCACTCTAGGAATGGCAAATCATGAAATTATGTGATTCATGCTACATTTCATCAAACAACTACTTGTTTAATTTAAAGATAAATTTTTATTACCTCCTGTTGTAATATAAATTCCTCCTGTTTTTTCTCAATGACTTTGTTTTTTAGTGCATTATCAGAATCAAACGGACTATGCAGTCCTACAACTGTTTTCATGTTCATTACACCTAATAATATCTCATCAGCTGCATCTAATTCTATTTTAACTGCCTGTCCAACTCCCGTTTTGATAATTTCTTGCCTGTTTCGTGCCATAATTTTTCGAATCTCTCTTTTCCTATTTTCGTGCAGCCGCTTAAGACAGTCCTTTTCTCGGTACAATCCAGTTTCGGATGTACCATTAAAATCATTGGAAATTGAATTCCATGTATCCTCTTTTTCATTTATAGATACCTTATCGGTTGCTTTATTTTCTATTATTTTGTAGTACTTCGTACTAATAATGGTGATAAGGTCACCTTTTTCCTTTAGAGAAAAATTAGGTTGCCTTTTTCTTTTGTTCTCCGACTCCATATTTTGTAGTGAGTCGACTCCAAGTTCACAATAATGAGGAACCGACAAAATATAAAAATATAAAAAAAGACAAGCTTTCAACGTAAAAACCATAAAAACTTGGGTTAAGGTTAAATCGGTCTTTAAAAATGTAAAGTGTTACCAATATCTGCCAATACAAGCTGAAACATTCGTATTTTGGGTGGTGACACTGAGAAAATATCCATGTTGCCAAGTTGTAAATCAAAGTTAACCCTGATTGCTTAATTTTACCAAACAACAATTTGGTGAATAGCAATTTTACTTAATCATGATTACTTATTTAATCACGATTACCTAATCATGATTAGAGTGGAAGATGGGATACGTGAATACGGCCATAAGCGAATAAATGGGGCGAAATGTCAACTTAGATTCATAGATTTATATAGATTTTTGGCTATTAGTATCGATAAACTTTCATCTTATTTGGAGGATAATCAAAAGAAAATTACAATGTCTTATTGCAAATAAAACGAAGATTTTCAATTACTGAACAGAGAAGGGGTTTTTCCTTACGATTATATAGATTCTTTCGAGCGTTTAAATGAGCAATCATTACCATCACGTGAATCGTTCAATAATAAATTGAACGATAGTTCTATATCTTATGAAAATTACAGTCATGCTCGAAAAGTTTGGGATCATTTCAATATAAAGACTTTGGGCGAATATTCAGATCTGTATCTCAAGACAGATGTTTTATTGTTGGCTGATATTTTCGAAAATTTTCGTGAAACATGCATGGATACTTACCAACTAGACCCTTTACATTATTATACACTACCAGGATATAGTTTTGATGCTATGATCAAAACAACAGGTGTCTCATTAGAGCTTTTAACAGATATCGATAAAATGATGTTCATTGAGAGTGGAATAAGGGGTGGTATATCACAATGCAGCAATAGATATGCACGTGCAAACAATAAATACATGCATGAGGGTTATAATGCGAATGAACCATCAAGTTATTTGATTCATTTAGATATAAATAATATGTATGGCTGTAGTATGTGTGATTATTTACCCCAGTCAGATTTTGAATAGGTTGATCCCGAGGAATTCGCGAATATCGATATAATGAATATTTCAGATGAGGGCGATGTGGGTTATATTTTCGAATGCGATTTGGACTATCCGACGAATCTATTTGAGAAGCATAAAGATCTTCCTCTAGCTCCAGAACATAAAATACCTCCAAATTCTAAAAATAAACAAATGAAACTATTAACAACTCTATTACCAAAATCTGAATATATTGTGCATTATAGGAATTTGAAATTTTATCTTAGTCAGGGTCTTGTATTGAAAAAAGTACATAGAATCTTGAAATTCAAACAATCTTCATGGTTGCGTAGTTACATACAACTAAACTCGGAAAAGCGGAAAATGGCTAAAAATATTTTTCTGAAAAACCTGTACAAACTTTTTATTAATGCGGTTTTTAGGAAATGTATGGAAAATGTGCGTAAACATAGAGATGTACGTATCGCAACTAAATGGGGGGGTAGTCGGGGGCCGCGTTATTTAATATCACAACCAAATTTCAATAGCTACATAATTTTAAATGAACAGACCATTATTATCGAAATGAATAAATTGGAAGTTAAACTCAATAAACCGATTTATATAGGTTTCACAATTTTAGACAATTCAAAAATATTGTTGTATGATTTTCATTATAATTACATTATGAGGGAGTTTGAAAAGAGGGTTAAACTCAACTATTGTGACACAGATTGCCTACTTTATAAACCTGATGTAGATGATATTTATTACTACATTAAACGTGATATTGAAAAGTTTGATACTTCAGATTTTCCAGAAAATAACGTTCACAATATACCTAGGGTGAATAAAAATGTGTTGGGTCTTATGAAAGACGAAAATGGTGGTCGTATAATGCTTGAATTTGCGGGGCTCAGATCTAAAATGTATTCATATATAGTACAGAAAGATGTTTCCGAAGAAGAAAATTACAATCTTAAGAAGGCTAAAGGTGTAACTTCTGCATCGTTGCATAAACTTTCTTTTCAAGATTATAAAGATTGTTTATTCAACAAGAAGTGTATACAAGGTAATCAAAAACTAATAAGGTCAATTAATCATGACTTTTATTCAATAAATCAAGAAAAAATACTTTTGAGTGGGCATGACGAGAAACGTATAATTAATCCCCATTCAACAGATACATTACCGTGGGGATATGTGTGTGAGTATGCGCAAAATAAAACCTGAATCTTTTTCACTAGAACGATATATAATTTTAGTCAGTCAGACAGCATCAGCAAATATGTCAACATCGTTGTTGTCGTCGTCGTCGTCGTTGTGGTCAATTAATTCAGTAAAGTTCGTGTGACTTGTGTTGGTAAGTCTTGTGTTAAAGTTTTCAGGTCGCGCAATGGCCTCTAACATGACCTTACGACTACTAAGTAGCCGGGACCACCATCTTTACGTGTCTATAGAAACACGGAGCGGCGATTAAATTCGTTGGAGTGGCCCGGGGATCGAACCCGGTACCTTGCGGTTAGCAGTCCAACACTCTACCGCTGAGCCATCGCCGCTCAATTAATTCAGTGAAAGGAATGATTGAATATGAAATAGCGATAAGAGCCAAAAAAGTGTACAAAAAATATTTAAACACAATTTTTCATGATGGGAATTCATCGTCGTTGTCGAAATCTTCACAGAAGCAACAACAGCAAATATTACTATTTATTTTACATGTAGAGAAATATCCGTTGAGGACATGTTATTTCAAGTTGATTTCACATTTGCAGAACTATGGGAATGATGTTATAACTAAAATAGCATCCATGATTTTTCAAAATAAATTTAAATTTGATGTGTATGTGAAAAAATTTCTCGAAATGTGCGATAAGAATAATTTAAAGAATATGAACTTAATAGAATTGGATTCTTTCCTAAAGGATTATGACCTGTATGTTAATAGACATTACACAGTGTATTTGTATGATTTACTATCTAATAGTTTGAATGGTGACGAGTATAATGATTTAAGTATGAAATTTAGCATTAAAAATATAAGAGATAATTATAGAAATATAGACTTCTTTATGGATATCAGTATTTGTAAAGCAGTTTATTATGCAAACAGTGATATATTGAATGTATTAATTAATGTAATTTGAATATACCATATAAATTTAAACCTGTATCCGATAAAACACATGAAAAAATTTGGGTATGGATTGAAAAAAATTTAAAACTTGGTAGAGAAGATGTAAATTCTAGACTTGGATGGATTAGTGGTGCATGTTGTGGTTTTTGGCCCTCTGATAAATTATATGATTATGAAAAAACCTATTCTTTGTTACAAAATTAATTGTAAATTGTGAATGATTATTGTTTTATAAATGAAGAAAAAAAATTAATAGAAGACCAATTATTGAAATATTGTTATATTAAATATATATACATATATAAATATATATATATATATATATATATATATATATATATATATATATATATATATATATATATACATATATATATTAAGCAATTAAAACTGTAAAATAAATATCATGTTCAAATGAATGTGATGAAAAGTTCTTCTTCATCTCCATTTTCAGCATCAATGAGTATTATGTTTATGTTTAAATCCATGAAGAAATCTTCATCCATGGATGACTCTTCTTCTTCTTTTTCATTGAATGGGGGGGTAATTGTTTCCTCCTCCTCCTTCTCCGTTATGGGTAGTTCACCCGCTGGTAAATAACATGTGTGATGAACAGGTAGGAATATCTCCCCTTGCTGTTGCCACGGATCGGGAGACTCTGGCGATTCATAATCAATCAAACAGCTCGGGTGGATGGGTAAAAATATCTCCCCTTGCTGTTGACTCGGATCTGGAGAAGCGGGCGATTCGTAATCACAGGAACCTTCTTGTGGATATGGCTCGGGAGAAGCTGTGGATTCTTGTTTGGTATTCATTGTAGACTCTTGCGACGAAACTGATACGTTCCACGGACTATTCACGATCCTCATGTACACAATAACAAGCAGATGAATTAATTATAAAATCTTGTTTCCTTTTACGTTATTATAACCAGTAATCAGAAAAAACCAGTTTCTCAACTCGACGTCGTCGTCGTTGTTGCTTGAAGCGGTGGGTAGTTGTTCAAATACCACAATGCTAATTTGAATACGTTATGCCTGAGTTTAAATCCCAAGGATAATGAAAATTTTCTATTCGCAGATGTTTACCGTGATACGGTTTTGTTTCGAATATCAATCCTTTTGTTTGTATAAGTATTTATAGGAAAATTTTTGTCGCTACTAGAAGTAGTAGTACTCGATCCTCGATTGAAGTCAAATCCCATTTTTTTTTTCAATAATTACCATCAAATTTCTTTAGATGTAATCTTACCGTGACGACTTCTCCACGAAAATTGATCAATTTACCATTCTGATCAACTATTTTAATGGTTAATTCGTCAATTTGGTGCGTATTGATTGGTAGATAAATAACATTTCGAGGTGTTTCGATAATGTTGAACCCTGGTGGTACATCGGGGAAAAATTCGTGTAAAAGATGGACAGCCTGTTCATTTCGATAGGAACCTGAAACAATATTACATTCAACACCTAGTGAATTGATACTGTTCACGTTCACGGGAAAATCGGAAATATGTTTTCTTTCTTTCTCGAGCTTACGATGTTTGAAACCCAAAATACTTGCAATTTAATCCCTTGGTGTGAAATCGATATCGAAAGTTGCTTTTTTTTCGGATTTCAGCGTGTTATTATTGCTGAAAATTGTAATATATTTGGGGTTCGGGAGTTTATTTGGCTGCGATGTAATTTTCCTATTCCTTCTCCGTTTTCCTTGTTGTTTTTTATTGATATCAAAATCTGTAGTCGTCGTCGCCGAATCATCGATCGGTACAAATTCAGTAGAAATTTTTTCGTTTCTTTTTTTGTCAGGAGGATAGCCAGCAGAATAATTATAATTGAATATTTTCATGATTGAATCTATTCTAGGATCTCCAACTGCCCGTTTTATGTATTGATTGATATTTTCCACTTCATAGTTTCCTTCCGGTAACTCAATTATATGTGTCTTGTTATCAACAATATAATGAAACTTATTATTCGATCCAACAACATTAGGCATTGAATTATAAGTTTCCAGATTTATCAGACCTATTACGTATTGATCTTTCTCATCGAGAACGATTGGTGGATAGAAATTTGTTGTGAGAACAGAACCGACACCTGTTAAACAAAATGTTTGAGACATAATGTAGTATTAACAGTTTAAACGTTCGAATCGAAATGAATATTTGCATTCAATAATTCAGTATAAATGTTATAGTTCACCACATAAAAATTTCAAACAGAGATGTCCACAATTTACCGTAGAAAAGTTTTGATATTTTGTATAGTTGAATTTTATAATGACTGAATCATCGGTTCTAAAATACCGTTCAACTTCCAGGGGTGGTCTCAAATCACCAAAACTATCGAAGTAAATAATTTGTTTTCCATTTTTCTTATAAGCAACCCAGTGTGTACCTTTATTTTTCATTTCATCTAAATTGATTATACCACATTCTTTCGTATGAATTTTATTCGGTAAATTATCCCTCATAAAGACACCTCGAAAATGTGGTATTTTCGTTTCGCGCACAAATTCTTCAATATCAAAATTGGTGAGCGGACGATTCGGTAATTTCATCGGGATTTTCGTCTTCCCTGATATGAGGCTAAAAAAGGACCCAAACCTCTCTTATATGGTCGTAAATATAGTCCTTTACCCATTGCGATAGCTTCCATTTGTTTATTGTGTCTTTGAGACTCCTTTAGATTTTCTGCAGCTGATTTTGCTGTATTTATAGCTTTCACTACCCCCGCAGTCCCTCCTGTAAGTGCTCCAAGAGCTGACAAACCCGCAAATAGTGGAATGAGAGAAAGAAAACCACCTGTTTTAGGAACGGGAATGACACGACGACGACCAGATCCTGGAATTTTTCGTTTTGATTTCTTAATAGCATTCGCTGCAATTCGAACTGAATCGTAAAGATTACCGAGGTTTCTGTTACTATTTTTTAGTGCTATTCTTGCAAGTTTAGTTGCCGAATTAAGATTGAGCGCACCACCAACCGCAACTTTCTTCTTCTTCTTCACCTGTTTTCTCCTTTTTCTTCTTCTTCTTCTTACATTTCCGTTTAATTTCCCTGCACAACCTAATCCGAGTTTCATTTCAGCTTTCATAGCTGTCGAAACTGCTAATGCTGCAGCTTTTTTACCCAAACTAGCGTCCGAAGATTTGAACCTTTCCCAAGCTTTCGAACCCAAAACACGGTCTGATATATGTCTCTGATTTATGTCTGAATTCTGATCATACGCAATGTCGTGATATCGACACGCAGTATCTAATTTATTGATACCAATATCACCGCGAACCAATCGTTTCTTTAAATCAGTACACGGACCGCAATATGAATATTTTTTTACCAATTCCTGCGGGCAAATGGAGCTCGAAAGGTAATTTATTTATCATAGTATTCAAAATGCCAGATCCTTTACGAGGAAATTTTTTTTTGTGAATGACACGATTAGGTTTCTCCATCTGATTATATATGTACATCGCATGCATGGTGAATGTAAATAACTATATATTCAGATTTTTTCGCATATATATATATATATATATATATATATATATATATATATATATATATATATATATATATATATATATATATATATATATATATTTAACTGTTTACACAGATGAAAATCATTCAGTTCAGTCATGCGTATTGTTAAACAGAAATATTCTCTACCAATAGATGGTTCGTTCAATTTAATAAATTATAATGATAAAATAAAGCGACATGGTATGCTTTTACCATCATCGATACGATGTTTAATAATTGGACCATCGAATTGTGGAAAAACTACAATTATGATCAATTTACTACTGCATCTGAATGGATTACGCTTTGAAAATGTATACATATATTCAAAGTCTTTATTTCAACCGAAATATATTTTTCGTAATCCCATACTGTTATTTTGATTTAAGGGTATTCAGATGACAATTGAAAAGTCAGTGTTAGCGGCCGCCGGCCGTTATAATTTCATAACGGCCGGCGGCCGTTAAGAAATCACTTGTTCAAATATTTATTTCAAAACATAATTCTGCTTACAATAACAACATTGAAATCTTGGTCCACTGCGAGTTGAGAGAATAAACCTCTGATTTTCATTTCGCATAGGCTAATAATACATCTTCATTAACCACCTTTAGATTCTTGCTTTTACGCCACATTTCAAAATTTTCATATTCTTTTTGATATCGATCTTGAGTTATTTTCGGCAGTTAATCAACATTCGCTGCACTGGACATGATTCTACCAATATTTCTAAAGGAATTTTATTTTGTTCCTCAATTTCATCAATTTCATCCATGGTCGTCGTTAAAGCGAACTTGAGAACACAAAAAACTGACGTTGTTTATATAACTGTCAAACTGTTCCATGACAATAGAGTGCACAACGTTGGGATTTTTCTTTAGAATTGCGAGGTACGTGGTTTTTTCTGTCTTCGGAATCAAAATATAATCTTTCAACGGGATTACGAAAAATTTTGAACGACACACTGCCGATACGCAAATAACGGATTCGGTTAGTTATAATCCTCGGCTGCGCCTCGGATTACAATATCCAACCTCATCCGTTATTTGCTACATATCGGCCTTGTTACGTTAATAACTATATTTAAATGAGATTCTCACACCCATGAAATCCATCAACTATTTTAAATTTGAAAATTCGGAAAATATAATTACCACCGCTGAAGCAAAACCCAACTCAATTTTCATTTTTGACGATGTTGCATGTGATGAAAAGGATATAATGCGCGAATACGGGTCGTTTATGGGTCGCCATAAAAATATTGACAGTTTCTATCTCTGTCAAACTTATAGCAAAATTCCTAACCAGCTGATAAGGGATAATGCATGTCTACCGATTGTATTCAAACAAGATGAACTGAATCTGAAACATATTTATAACGAACATGTTAATACAGATATGACTTTTGAGGATTTTAAAACTATATGTGGAGAATGTTGGCGGCCCGATAAATATGGATTTCTTGTCATTGATAAAACTAGTGGAATTGAAAATGGAAGATATAGAAAGGGATTAGATCACTTCATTTATATGTAGTGCTCGGCATTAATTCTCGTAGAATTAATACAACCTTATAGCTAAATAGGTTGAATAAAAGCAGTTTTTAGCTGTTGAAAAAGTTGTTTTAGCCGTTAAAAAAAAGCTGTTTTAGAAGGTGTTTCAGCAGTTAAAAAAGCTGTTTTTTTCTTGATATATTAGTATGAATGATGAGATAAAATCGAAATCTGACCTAGGGAAGGTTAGAAATATTTTGAAAAGAAAACTGAATGAGCTCAAAATGAGTGAAATTAAACGGGAGGAAGCTTTCTCACCGATAACGAGACATTTGAAAAATTTGGTTGAAACTATTACTACTAACGATGGATCAAAACACACAATTAAAAATGAAATTAAACTTGAACCTGCTGAATTTAAAACTGAAGAAGAAGAAGGTAAAGAATCAATGTTTACATCACCGAAAAAAAAAGGAAGAAGAAGAAAAGGGAGATTATTATGAGTCTGAAGAAGAAGAAAAAGAAAAACCATCCATATTCGAGCAGACACAATACATGTCTACACCTAAAAGTGGAAATGAAAATTTTTCAACCAATAAAGTTCTTCAATATAACCCACAACAAACTACTGAAGTTCACTCACATCTGAAGAAGAAGAAGTGGTAGATAACGATGATAATACAGATGATGAATATTTGGAGGATGTATACGATACTAGCAGATAACTTATTCATAATATATCTAGGAGTGACGAATTCAATGAGTGGATGAATATATTACCACCATTACCACGAACATATATTCATGATATGGTTAGAGATACTGAAAACTTGTTTGATTTCAGATAATAAATCAGAATATACGGGTACACCTGGTCTATATGAATTACTATTCAAAAGGAGACCTCAAGGTTATACAGCTAGAAATGAAAAAAATTATTTGGATATTGTAAAACGTTCGAACGCAAATAGACGTAATTTCGATCCAAATGATCAAATTGCAGGCAGCCGATCTTATAAATATCAAAAAATAATTAGTCAATTAAAATCTATGCCTGTAAGTGAACGAAGACCGCCTTCAAAAACAATTGTGTCAAAACGAAAGTTGGGTGGTGGTTCTATTTTAAAGGATCTGCATGACAAAGGTAGAATTGATTATATATACTGGGATGATATAAATGAACTAGTTGACAGATTACGTCTTTTAGTAGCATCTCGAGATTCGGGAAACACTGGTCTGAATAACGAAATAATTTCTATAATTGAGTAAATTCAGGCTGGTGTAATATACCGATAAAAAAAAATGGGGATTGACAAGTTTGCGAGTTTTTAATACTATATAATATTTACAGGGTACAATTGTTTAGTTTTAGAAATTTATGATATTATGATAGACACTGAATCATCTATCATGAACATTTGAGATCTAAGTTTCCTATTTTATAATTTCAAATTGGTTTCCTAGCTTTAAAACAATTTCCAAGTTGACAAAATTATTCATATAGTAATTAACGTTCATAAATTTATTTGTAGAACAAATTACAACTTTTCCTACTCAGACGCATGATGATTACACGCAAAGAAAATATCAGAATTACAACCATCAAAATAATAGAAATGGAAATCCTCAAAACTCCGCATTTGCTAAATTCAATAATAATCAATTCGCAAAAGCTAAACCTTCATATAATGCTGTTCCTCCAGTTATGCCTAATGGTGAACCAATTTACAAGATCCCAAATAGACAAAATAACGGTAAACAGCCGCAACCTCAAATTCAGATCAAATACAACTCGAGGTTGGAGCAGCCGTTCGACGCTAGAAATCCATTTGCAAAACAGTATCCGCCGAATTCATATCAAGGACCATCTTCGAATAATTATCATAAAAATAACGGCTATAACAATCAAAGAGGAAAAACTGCTGGCGTCAGTAAAGTAAATGACCGTGAGAGAGACATAAAGCCTAAACCAGCCAATCCTAATCAAAAGAAACCTAATTTTATGCCAAACTTCACTAAGATACAGCAAAGGGATCCAACCGAGGTGAGTATATATTATTAGAATAAAATGTTTAATTTGAACGATTTCTTGAATCTATGCCGCGGCGTTTCACTACACAGCGACTTCATCAGAACTCGATACAAAAATCTTGGTAACTCAGTTTATATAAATTTTAGTGCCTAAAAGAAATTATTACAACAAGAAATTAAATAGAGTGGTATGTTGTGAAGGTAAACCTTCACAATCCTTCTTGTTGTCCAGTTTGCTGTTCAATCTTATATTGTATTAAAACTGTTTTTATAGTTAATTGTAACTAGTGAGAGACTCCCCCGCCTATTAAATAGATCCGTGAAAACTATAGATCGATGAAAATATAGTTTCCCGAACCACGATGAGTGCAAAGCCCGTCCCTGCCTCTGTCGAACGGTACGCGACGCGTCAAGTGCTGAGCCCGTCCCTGCCTCTGTCGAACCGGCGCGCCATCTGCTCACTGTCAATCTATAGTTCGTGAGGAATCGGCTACATACTACGATCTCGTTGGGCCTCGCCGTGCCGAAACTTCTCGATAGAATTCGACCCGTCCAACTGTCGGCTCGAAAGGCGGTCACGTGAATTCGAGTCCATGTGAAGCGAAAATAGTTCTTAAGCGTCGGGAATGCAGCCGTTTTCGCGAATTTCGGAGAAACGTTAAACTTTAAACGTTCGATATCGAAAATCGGCGTCTCGGATCGAGGCGAGACGTAGCCTAAGCACTACGGAAAGGACGTGGGAGCGCTTACCATAGAAGACTTAATGATGACGCTGCATTTCAGATATTAAATTTAATGCAAAAAATGCAATCGATCCTTTATCGAATAATTATCTTCTATTTGACACCGAAAGCTACTGGGATTTTTTGATAGATTATGGTGTCATGAGAGAAGTACATGCTCATCCAAATAATTTAATTGTTAATATTAACGATGAACAATATAGTTTTAAAGAACTCCAAGACATGCCTCTGACACGTAATGATCGTATTTCATTTAAAGGTGTGGAGAATGAGAAATTGTTCGTTGAATTATTAATTGAATGTCCCATTTCTTTTGATGATTCTGATTTGGGTTCAGATTTATAAATAATATATATCATGCATGTGGCGGGGCGTTATTATTTGTTACGGGTGATTTCAATGTAGATTTTGTTTCTAATTCTCCGAACAAGATCATTTTAGGTAACTTCATTGAGAGCTTCGGTTTGTTGAATTCGATATTTGAATATACAAGGGTGTTTACTAATGCTGTTGGACACACCTCTAGATCTTGCATTGACTATATTTTAACTAATTTAAATCGTGAACAATATAGGAGTTCCATAGTGAACCCATGTCTATCTGATCATTTTTCTGTTTTGTTGTAATTTAGATTGGCCTCTGTTGTCAAGGATGTAGCTGAAAGTATTCGAAAACCTCGTCGAACCTATGAAAATTTAATGAATTTTAAGTGTCTCGTTGAAAGCTATAATAATTGGAATCGCATTATAGATAATCCAAACCTTGAGTTGGCTTTCGCTGAGATGGTGGATGTTCTGGGTGAACTTCTTGAGAGGACGTGTCCATTGGTGGAAACTGAGTATAAGAACAGAGGAATAGCAAAGCCTTGGATAACGAGGAGGATTGTTGAACAGGGGAAGCAGTTGCGAAATTTGTTCTGGTTGGTTTGTCGTTCTGTGTCGGTTGACTTGAAATCTCAGTATTATGAAAAAACATAAATTAGAGATAGAATATAAAAAATAGAGCAATTTTACTATAAGCGGAGATTAGAAAATTTCACTAATAGAAGTAGAGGAGTCTGGAAAATTGTGAATGAGCAGTTGGGACATAAAAAAGACCGGATTTGGTAAGTCTGAATTGGCAGGGAATTGTGGAAACTGATAACTCGAGGATTGCTGGAATTTTTATGAAGTATTTTTCGTCGGTGGGGGAGATACTGCCGGGTAAACATTTTGGCTCCAACATGACTCTTCCACCCACTGCTTGTGATTTTTCATGCAAATCGATGTTTTTGAAGCCTGTTACCGAAACATCACTTTTGCGCATGATTGGTGAGATGAAGCCGTGTGATGCAGTTGGTCTAGATAGTCTCAGTACAAATATAATTAAGTCGATCTCAAGTTCTATTGTTAATCCACTTGTTAAATTGATAAATAAATCATTGAGTGAAGGGGTTTTTCCCTCTATCCTGAAACAAGCTATCATAGTTCCAGTGTACAAGAAGGGAGATGCATCTTTGCCGGACAGTTTGTGGGATTTCTAAGCTGCTGGAGTTTTTTTTTCATTCACAAGTTTTTGATTTCCTTGAGAACAGTAATATGATTTCTTCGTCGCAGCATGGATTTCGTAAAAGTAAGTCAACGGAAACTGCAACTGTTGACATGTTTAATATAGTCTATAAAAAGCTGGATGAGGGTTTGATTGTTGTCGTGTTGTTTTTTGACCTGACTAAGGCGTTTGATCTTATGTGCCCAAATGTTGCTCTGGATAAGTTTTATAATCTTGGCTTGCGAGGTGTTTGCTATGATTGGCTGAAGTCTTACTTAGAGGGTAGAAATGTTAGAGTACGGGTGGGAGACTGTGTGTCTGGGGAATGCAAGACTACATTAGGTGTTCCACAGGGGTCGATCCTAGGACCGTTGTTGTTCATGTTGTTCATGAACGACTTACCTCAACATATTAAGGAGGGCGATGTTTTTATGTATGCAGATGATACCTCAATAGTGATCTCGGGTTCGACATCTGTGGAAATCGAGATGAAAATTGTTGAGGTGTGTGATAGGATGGAGTCGTGGTGTCAGCGCAACAGATTAATTCTCAATGCGAGCAAAACGGTGCAATTACAGTTGCATAATGGTAGGCTATCACGTGATAACCAATGGTGTTGACGAGGAGACCCGATATTTGGGTTGTTTTCTTAACTTAAAATTGAGGTGGGAGACTCACACGAATCATGTTTGCAAAAGACTGAGTAGCGGATATTTTCCTCTTCTTCAGCTGAGGTCCAGTATGGCACTTACAGATCTTGTAGGTGTGCTTCATATAATACAAGAAATGATTCGAAATTACTTTTTCCTAAGCATAATAGTGCGTTGTATGAAAGGAGTCCCAGATATGTGTCTGTTACTGTTTATAATAAATTGCCTTCATTTATTACTAGCATAAGTAGTACTGTAAAGTTCAAAAAAGAGCTGAAGCGTTTTCTACTGGGTCATGCATTTTATTCATTCGAAGAGTTTTGTTCCACATAGTTCTGTGCTTGTGTTTGTAACTTATGTTGTAGATATGTTAGTATGTTTTTATTTATATGTGTATTCTAAAATTCTATTGATACATTATTATGACGTGTACATGCTTGTTTTAGCCAACGTACGAATAAAATTTATTTATTTATTTATTCAATTAATAGTATTGAGTTGATATCATAACCA
This sequence comes from Cynegetis impunctata, assembly GCA_030704885.1. Classification (NCBI taxonomy): domain Eukaryota; kingdom Metazoa; phylum Arthropoda; class Insecta; order Coleoptera; family Coccinellidae; genus Cynegetis; species Cynegetis impunctata. The sequence goes on along the minus strand of JARQZK010002319.1, from coordinate 109,453 downwards.
CAACTACAAACTATGAAGAAGCGAAAAGATATATTTGCAACATCTGTGAAGGCTGACATTGTAAATGAGCTGCACAAGCCGAGAAGGATTAACTTCCCTCGAAGAAAAGTTATTCTAAAAGGAATAAATGACCCCATTCAGATTGACTTGATTGAAATGATCCCCTATACATACTTGCTGTAATAAATTGTTTTACGAAGAAAGCTTGGGCTGCCCCTTTAAAAAACAAATCTGCCGCAGATGTAAGCAACGCAATGGAATATCTTCTACACAAATCCATCAAACCAACACCTAAAAACCTACAATCAGATTTGGGGAAGGAATTTTATAATAAGATTTTTGCAAATCTAATGCAAAAGTACTGAATAAATCATTATAGCGTTTGGAGTTCGAAAAAGGTTTCAATTGTCGAAAGATTCAGCAGAACACATATTGTGGAAACATTTCAGTCTACACGATTCATATAAATGGTGGGATGTTCTGGATACTATTATAAATAAATACAATAACACCACTCATAGAACCATAGGTATGAAACCAAATCAGGTGACAAAGAAAAATGAGAAGGAACTGTTGAATACCGTGTATAGCAGAATAAAAATGACTACCTTGAATGCTAATTTCAAAATAGGCGATTACGTGAGGATTAGTAAGAGTCGAAATGCTTTCGATAAATCCTACACACCCAATTGGTCAAATGAAATATTTCAGGTGAAAAAAATTAAATATACCAACCCAGTCACGTATTTGTTACAAGATGAAAATGGTAATGATATATCGGGTGGATTCTACGATTTGGAATTTCAGAAAGTGAAACACTCAGGAATTCTACTAGTTGAAAAAGTTATTAAAAGAAAAGGAAATCAAGTTCTTGTCGAATGGGTAGGTATGTATCACACAAATATTCAGTAATATTATAAATATTATATATATAATATATTTTTTTAAAAAAATAAAAAAACATTTTATTTCAAATATGTTATTTATTCGATATATAAAACATTATTTTTTTATATAAATAATTCATAATCACAATCATCATACAGAGCTCTAGTACTATTTAGATTCTCAGATCTCAAATATCCAAATTCGGTCGCCAGATCATCGGTTAGAATTGGCCACATTTTCACAATATAGTTTTTGAATCCCAAGTCTAAAAGTTTTTCACAAAACTCACGTAATGAAATTTCTGAATTTACAAATTCATAGCACAAGTTGAAGGCTGGAATGAGACATTTCAAATCAGCCAAATTTTGTGTGCAATAGAAGCATTGGTTATCCACACAGTCGTACAGATTGTGACAATATCTTCCAATTTGATCAATTGTAGTTTCAATATCGTTTTCGATCATTATTACAGCTCGAGCAGCTTCTGTTTCAAGAAAATTAGACAACATATTCAACTTGTTAATTATATCATGAAAAAAAGAATACTTATAAGGGAATAATTCTTGCTGTAGCTCGCTCATCTTAAAAAAATAGTTGCTACTCGGTTCAGTCTCTCTGAAGAATTAAAACTGTTTTCTGAAAATCAGTTCTTGGTTGGAAAACAATCCCCCTCCATCGGTGCTACATTTTGTTCAATAGGTTAATGACCTTCTTCTTCTTTCAAACGTACATATGTAAAATAGAAATCACCATTCAATTTATAATTACGTATAAAATTCAATTTTTCTGTAAGAATAGGTGCGAGAATCACATTCATCTGGGAAATTCGATGAAAAAATCGTACTCTATCTCTCGCACATTGTTCCCATAAACCTTTACGAGCTTGTGAATATGCAAATTTCCATTTTATCATTAAATTTATCTTAACATTATCATTGAACTGGATATTCTTCTTCTTCATCTCGTTACTCATAGAGCTCAGGAAATGATGTGCGTTTGTATGATATATTTCAAGCTTCTACACCTCCCTCTTCTTCAAATTCAATATTGATGGTTCGGCCCACTTTGCCTAAACTTTTCGTTGTGATGATTTTTCCATTATCAATATTTTCATTTATTTCCTTAATTTGATTATCGCTGAAGATACCAGAAAACCTCCCCGGTAAAATTACTGATGCTTCAGCTGTCCTCACAGATGTCTTCTCACCGTACTTTGTCTGAATTCAAGCCATATTTTCAATTATAAATTTTCGCCCAACCTCAAGAGAGCTTGCGCTCTGCATATCCCGGGTTGAAGATTCTTTGTTGATTTTAGCGAACATGACTCTGAACAACGACTGTGCTATGCGTAATACACTCAACGTATATATACTTTCATACCCCCACACAAATACACAAGTTCGTCAAACGTTCAAGGTTCACCTTCATCGGTTATCCAGGGGAATGCTACAAGTCTCGACACGAAAAAAAATCAAGCGAGTCATAAATATTCAACAGCGTCTCTCGTTCCATTAAAGGAATTTCAAACTACTTTTTGCTTTTCAGATACGTAATTATCTAGCTCATTTGAATACGAAGCGGGAATATTTTCGAAATAACAACCAACCACTTTGACAGTTTCACATATATCAACAATATTAATTGACAGCACCACGATAAAAATAAAATCCGGCCGCCATAAAGACAAGATTAGGATACAATCGATTCACATTAAGTCTAGACATCTTGCATAAATAATTAGCTTCAATTCGACTTACCAAAGCAACAGTTGGTTTCTAAATATATATATATATATATATATATATATATATATATATATATATATATATATATTTATATATATATATATATATATATATATATATATATATATATATATATATATATATATATATATATATATATATATATGTACTCAGCCTAATCAAACAAACAATTGTTTTTTCAAATACGTATATTTTTAACGAAAATTTATTATGTTAATAAGATATATATATATATATATATATATATATATATATATATATATATATATATATATACACACACACATCTTTTCACTAAAAAATATATTATTCATTAATATTTGTATTTGCATGTATATCTTTTTAACGAGCATATTATGCTGATAAGAAATACACACATCTTCCACCCAATAAACAAGAGAAGGAGAAGAAAACTACGTGGAGACCATAGGACTCTTACTTACCATGATACAAAAGTGAGGTTAGGGACACAAACTGATTTGTAATCACCATTTATACTCTACTAGAGTTACACTCTGCTGTTCCATTTTCAATGTGTATCAAAGACAAGAACGTACCAAATATTTTTCAAATATTTCTCACTAAATTATCTAATTACAAGTCCTAACATTTCAAAAATTTCCACAGACATTCACCACGCGGACAATAGTAAAATCTGATGAACAAGCGCGATTGACAATGCGAAATCAGAGCTGCCAGTACGTCGAATCCAACTTGATGTTGACACATTGTAAACGGTTAGATCGAATTATAAAATAAACACAATACACGTGAATAAAACATCAACCTATTTTTGCAGACAGATGAATCACTCTGGATTTTCAAACAAAACAGGACAAATTGGTGGTGCATCTTGTCAATTGAGAATTTCTATCAATATCATCAGGACAATTTTGAACTCTCATTATTTCCAGTTGTTCCATGTGCGGAAGTAGAAGTCCCTTCTCAAGAATTTGAAAGGCCCTTAAGCCATTCTGAAGGTCGAATTTTTCCTCATCAAGTAGATGTTGTGAAAACTGAGAGAAACCTGTAGATAGGAGGCTGAAAAACTTAGTATGTTCGCGGATACGTACACCAAAACTGCGAAAAGTGCGTCCAACGTATATTGCAGAAAAGTTTTCAGAAACAAGTTGACACACTCCTGATTTATTAAGAATATTTATTCTGCCTTTATTATTAACTAAAGCCATTTTTGGAGTATTTGAGGTTCTGAAAGAAACTTTAGGTAGGACCCATGAAGTTAATGAGACAATATATAATTCCTGCTGGATAATTTTGTTCTGTTTTCTTATAATCAGTTCATCATTCAATTGAGGATTAAAATCATTAACCAGAGCAATCTGCTTCAAAATCAAAACGTCCTTGTCAAACGATGCATTTGACAATGGTTCCATTATGAGTCTATGTACATAAGAAATAAATGCTAATAATATAAATAAAATAAGTTTTTGTGTAAAAGAATGACTTGATGTGTTTTGTATGTATATATATATATATATATATATATATATATATATATATAGAAATTTTTGTTATTTATCGACCTTTAACTATAATATGTAGATGAAAGTTACCGGGTGATGGGTCTTTGGAAATTAAATTAAACTATTAATCCATTGAATTTTCAATATTATTTTAATCGGGAGAAAATCTACGACAGAAAATAACAGTTGTAAGCATAAATACAAATAAAAATATGTGTGAATAAAAACTTACTAGGAAATACCGTGGTCAAGAACATACACAATTGAAACACAATCTCTTCAAGGAAAATTGAAATTCAAGGTCAAATGCTCACAGCTGAATGAATCCAATAAATAATGCAAGCGATTAAAGCATAAAAACTTATACCAAAACAATCAAAATATTTAAAAAACAAAAAACTGTCATGTAGTAGATAACAGAAAAGTCTGGACTGAATGAATAATTGAAAAATGGAACGAATTAGAAAATTGCACTGTAAATATTACATAATTGATTTATGTCAGATTTGAAATTAACTGTACTGAGTGGTTTTTTTGATGTAATACATTTCATAAAAAAATCTTTTTTTATAATTACTTTCGTATTTTAAAATTTTTACATCAGGAAAATTTAAAAAATGTCCAGTTTCCTTATGATGTTTAACTAACGCACATGAATTCTTTAGGATTCGACAATCACTCTTGTGCTGAGTGCTTTTTTGCTTGAGCCATTGTTGCGTCTGCCAATATAAACGCCGTAACACTCATTACAGCCTATTCTATAAATTACATTATATACATTCAAAGCAGAAGGCGGTCTATCTTTGACACTTGTGAAAAGATGAGATGGGTTGTATCTAACTATGTTAACATTGACAAAGTGTTTAAAAACTGAATATATATATATATATATATATATATATATATATATATATATATATATATATATATATATATATATATAATGTTTGTAGATTGTCCATATTTGGGTAGTAAGATGAATTTAATAAATGAAACTATCTTGTCTTCAAATTCCCAAAATTAAATTAAGCAATATACAACCGGTTTCGTTGTTTCAGAACAACATCTTCAGGTACAAAATAATTTCTACACTAATGAGAGATAGTCTAAAATAGTATTTTAGACTATCTCTCATTAGTGTAGAAATCATATTGTACCTGAAGATGTTGTTCTGAAACAACGAAACCGGTTGTACATTGATTAATATAATTTTGGGAATTTGAAGACAAGTTTCATTTATTGAATTCATATATATATATATATATATATATTGCTATGGTTTTATTTATTTGCAATATTAAATTTAAAATATATGGTACAATATTGAATGAGATTGATCAAGGAAAGAAAAACTTCAATGAATCAAGATGGATATTAGTACATAATAACTCAATAAATGTGAATTTAAATGATTAAAATAGAATCATAATGATGATAAATGTAAATGTATGAATTATAGATATTCAAGAATAAATTTTAGAATAAATAGTATATGAAAAACCTTGTATAATGTCAGAAACTTAAAATGTCATTAATCGTTAGAAGTAAATATAAAGTAAATCAATAGAAATTTATGAAATATTAGAAATATAGGAGACTACAAGTAATAGAATACTTGTAAAGATTAATTAGAACAAATTAATTCAATATAACAGATCGTAGAATCAGCTAGATTTGAATATCAAATAATAAGTAAATTTCAAGTCATTGAAGGTAGTTAATAGTATAGAAAGATATTAAGAGAGATTAGTTAACTGTTTCATATATAAAATCATGGTAGAATTCAGTAATAAAGTAGAATTTCAAGGTAGAATTAGAAACTATATATATCGAAATGTCAAATTTTTCATGTGGAAATAATAACTGAAGTAATGGACAGAATATGGAAAATTTTAGTACAAAATGATCAGAATATTTAATAGAAGAGATTAACTAAATGTCTACAGTCCAAAAATATGTTTATATTACAAATTTGTTAAAAATGTAACCAAATGTCATTTATTTATTTAAAATTATCAAATTGAAGTACTGAGTTTGAAGAATTTTAAATTATCATAAAGAAGCTGTTATTATTGAAATAATCAATTTTCAAAATTATTGTATATTTAATTAAATATAATGATACATAAAAATTTACAGTACCTGTTATTATAATATTTAATTATGATTAATAATCACAAAAAGGATATTAAGAATGTTCTAGAATAAACCATCAGATTACTTGATATTAAAAAAATAATAGAAGGTTATATATAGGGGTATAACATCCGGCTTTAGGCAGTTCCTAATTTTCATTCAAGAGATAAACATCGTCTATTTAAGATCTGATTCTTTTGTTTTTGTCATCCATATTGAATAATTAAAAGTAGAACTATAGCTGAAAGTAAAAAGTAATAATAAATCATCGATATAAGCAAATAAAAAGCTGATAATACCTGTATGTGAAAGTAATATCAAATTAAGTGAAAAAACTGTGAATTGTGACATGAATTTCTAATAATATAGAAATTAAGTGAGGTTACTAAAGGAATAACCGAGACCATAGAGAGAGTTGCTGTTTTGCAGAACGAATATAGAAAAAGAGAAGAAAGAACATTTGGAAATTCATTGAACACATGTGAAAGGAAGATCAACCATCAGTGAAATAAACAATTGTGAGTTTTTACAAAATTTCATATTGGCCAATAGATTTCATGAATATTTGCAAATATAAACTTTTAAAAAGGGGATTAATTAATATAAAATATAAAAAGGTACCATAATAAAATTTTAAAGAGTAATTGTTATTGTTAATATTTGAACTGAATTTGTATTTTGATAATTTGTGTTAATAAATTTGTTAAAATTTATTTTTGAATTTATTGAAGTTTTCAATTATTAGAGTCAAAGTTTTTTTTATATAAAATAATAAAAAAATATAAAATCAATTTAAAAATTAAGGAGAACCTTCCCTGAGATTAATTTCATAAAGAGTCAATAAAAATAAAATAAATAAATATTAGTTTATTTTGAGTTAAAATTTTAATAAAATTTCAAAGTTAATAGCAAATCATTAAATTTACTTCAACAACTAGTGGGTAAAAGAAGGAATTTATAATAATTAGCTAACAAAAAGGAGCTATAAAATTATAAATTTATAATAATATATATATATATATATATATATATATATATATATATATATATATATATATATATATATATATATATATATATATATATATATATATAGATAACTGACAAATATAATTATTTTGGCTGATTCATTAATATACATACTCTTTTCTTTTAACTCGAGCTTTCGTGAACTACATTTGTCTCTTCAACAGGAGCAATCAGAAATTTGGAAGTGAGAAAATGCCAAGCAAACACAGATATGTAGCAACTTACGATTCGAGGTTTGATTGAGATCGTAAAATTACCCAAATAGTCATACAAAAGAAATTTAAAACATTCCAGATTCATAAAATGTAGAGACATTAAAAATAATTCACAATACATATCAAATCACAATATAAACATTGACCGGCCGACTCGGCTATCAGTACAAAAACAATGACAGTTGTATGTTATGAGTCGAATCATAGAAGTTGCAGGCAGAGGAACTCTGGCCAACGAGGATTATCACCAGTCAACAAAAAATCAATATGTGGCCAGTACCAAACCATGAATCCATGCAATGGCAATGTACAAAAATCAACCTGCGTGAGGCCTCTACTCAGTGATGCTGGAATCAATAAATCTGGGTTGCCTATTAAATCTACGGCTATCGTAATCAATTGAGTAGGAAAATATCGAGCTTAGACCATCAATATCCCTACGGGAGTTCATGCTTTCACTATTCTGGTATATCCGTATCATCTCTTAAAACAGTCCCCCCCTCCTTGGTATTTCTTTCTCTGTCCAGTATTTTAATTGAGTTGTAATCAGGATGATGTCCATTATCAAGACAATGTCTCGTTAGCGAGTAATTTGGTTTCTTCGTCCTGATGTTGCTCTTATGCAATGAAATTCTTTGTGATAGGGTTGTTGTTGTTTGACCCACATATATAAGCTCACAATTACTGCAAATATAAGAGAATTAAATTCTCTACAACTTTTATTTATATCTCGAACTGTTTTCGAGATGGATGGCGGATAGCGCGTGGTCAGAGAATCATGTAAGGTCAATTGGTAGTCTCGATCAAAAACTCGTAATATTATGGTTATAAATTATTGCTAAATATATAATTATCATTTTCATTAACTTTTTCATTAAATTCATTTTTTTTGTTACTTATCTATTTTTGATTAATACTGGCCGTGTAATTAAACAATTGTTTAGGAAAATACTTAAATTATATTTTAATTCTAATTTATACTAATGACTTTCTATATAAATAAAGAAGAAAAGTAATAAATTTTTAAATAATGTTTTTACTAAAAGTGTCATTTTATAGGTTTATTATTGTCAAAATTAATAAAAATTTCTAGAACAAGCTCTAATTTCAATTCTCTCCTTCTTCATCTTCTTATTCCTCTTCTTCTTGTTCTTCTTCATCATCGTCGTCATCGTCCCGCTGTTGCAGAATTAAAAATTTATTTCTTTTCTTTTCTATTCATATAGAAAGTCATTAGTATAAATAAGACTAGAATTAAAATATAATTTAAGTATTTTCCAAAACAATTTTTTAATTACACGGCCAGGTAAGTGTTATTAAATAAATTGACGCTTTATTAAAAATAGATACTTAACCAACTAAAAATGAATTTAATGAAAATTTGATAAAAAATGATAATTATATATTTAGCAATAATTTATAACCTCAATATTACGAGTTTTCGATCGGGACGACCAGTTCACCTCACATGATTCTCTGACCGCGCGCTCTCCGCCCTCTATCTCGAAAACAGTTCGAGGTATCAAAAAATGTTAAATACAAAAGTTAAAAAAAAATATTAAAAAAATCCGATTTTTGTGACCTCTGACCCCTGAATTTAACACTTGCTATCATCCAATTATATGTGACTTTCGAGAACATTTTAAGGATGCCAAAATACAAGTTTTCACGTGATTATATACTGGGTATGTCGATTTTCCGAGATTTCCACCTAATTTGGCCTAAAGTGACAGGTCTATTAGTCTAAATTCTATAAAATACATAAGCTTCTAATTACCTAATGTCTTGTAGCGCTCCTGATGATGAGATAAAGAAATCGCGAAAGCTCGAGCTGCTGTTATCCCAATAACCTATAAATTACTTGAATAATATATATATATATATATATATATATATATATATATATATATATATATATATATATATATATATATATATATATATATATATATATATATATATATATATATATATATATATATATATATACAGAGTGAGTCAGTTTTTTGTAGCAAGACTTTAACATCTTGTGATTTATGACGAAAATCTTATATAAACGTATATGCTTAGGAGCTTCGTTTCTGATATACAGGGTGCCAAAGTTTTATATTTTTCTGTGTTTTTCTGAGTTTTCTCCTGAAATTTTCAAAATAATTGAATGAAATTTGGCACACCTATTTCACTTCAATAACAGTAGGTAGAGAAAGGGGCTGCACAGTGTACAAGGTCATCCACTAGTGGGAGTGGGGGTAACCTCAATTTCTATTGGTCAGTAAAATAATGTGGGGTGGGGGGTAATCTATTTTGTTGGTGCATGATACATGACCTTGGGCTAGAATATATTTGGAGTGGAGGTAATCTGCTCAGGAGTGTACTTAACCTAAATTTTTATTGATCGATACAATACAATACATAATAGCCTTGAGCTAGAATATATCATAAGTGGGAGTATTCTGATTTATTTGAATATATCAGAATCATACTCAACCATAATTTCGATTGGACCTTGACTATCAAACACCCTTTCCACACATACCCAGTATATATTCCACATTACGTGAACGTAATATCATTTCATATAATTTAGTTTTCATACATGTGATTGAATTTCAGATAATTTTTCACTATAAAGTATACTGCCTGAATATTTCGATCTCAACATGTTCATCGAACTTGGTCTGATGCTTCAACATTCCACGAGTCAGACTGAATTAATGAGCACAGTGCTGGACTCATATTTCGGTTCGAGATAGTGAATTAATTTATATAATCTTTCAATGAATGTTTATTCTTCAGTATTCAAATTTCATTCTAGCTGAGGGTATCCCAAAAATGGTAGCATATAATGAGAATAATAAAATGAAAATTATCAGAAAATCACGGCACTCCGTAAAGAGAGGTGGTTCCTTTATAAATAAGTTGATTGATAAATTACCGTTTGAATTACAATTACCAACATATCAATATTGTGGTCCAGGAACTAATCTAGAGAAGAGAATAGCTCGGGGGGATATCGGAATAAATTTATTAGATCAAGCGTGCAGAGAACACGATATAGCATATGACCAATCATCTGATTTTGATAAGAGGAGAGGAGCTGATAATATTTTAATTCAAAAGGCAAGAGAGCGATTGAGATCAAAAGACGCAAGTAAAAAAGAAAAAACGGCTGCATTTATTGTACTCATGCTCATGAAAGCAAAACCAAAAAAAGTTATGGGACCTAAGCGAATATCTAAAAAGAAATCACGTAAAGGTAGAATTTTGGTAGCGCCTAAACGTGGAGGTTTCTTGCCATTTTTATTACCACTTCTTGGGGCTCTAGGTGCTTTAGGAGGAGGTGCGGCTTCTATAGCATCAGCAGTTAATAGAGCGAAAACAAATAAACAAATGTTGGAAGAGACAATGAGACATAATAAGGAAATGGAACTCAAGGGAAAAGGTTTAGTACGAAGAAAGAAACGTAAGGGAAAGGGTTTATACATGGGTCCATATCAATGATATCAAAAAAATTACCAATAAAGTTACCACGACATGCACTTACAAATGTAGAACTTGAGAATTTAGTAAAGAAGTTGAAGATCCCGAATTTTAGAGGAGTATTCATGAGAAATCAACTACCACAAAAAATACGGAATAATGAAAAAATAATAAAATTATTAATTTAGATGAAAGTAGTGGAAAAGGTACACATTGGATGGCATATATAAAAATCGGTAGGAATATATATTACTTTGATAGTGTTGGGAATTTGGGTCCACCTATAGAGGCAAGGGCATATTTCAGAAGCGATAATATGAGAAACAGAATAATGTACAATAGACAAAGATATCAATCTTTCAATACATATAATTGTGGACAATTAGTTCTGAAATTCTTATATAGTTGGTCACACCAATAGAATTTTAGTTAAAGGAAATCTTTAGAAGAAAAATGTTCTTCGTGCTTACTGGCAAATCATCAATTTTAATTTCGGAATTCAACCCTCCAATTGAAGTTAAAGATGGAAGATACGTGTTAGGCCTAACATCTTTCGAAGTTTACAATTCCATCCCAAATATTGATAAAGGGCGTAATACAATAAAAATTGGTTCAAAAGAAATAGAAATTCCAACAGGGTGTTATCAACTTCAGGACATAAATAAATATATTCAGCATGAATTGAGCGTCGATTATAATTCTAACCATGTATTTTTCGAGTTGTCTGCTAACCACAATACATTACACTCGCATATTAAGTGTACAGAAGAGGTGGATCTATCTTGTGCAAATAGTATTGCAAAATTGATCGGATTCCACTGGAGAAAACTATCAAGAAACGTGAAAGAAACTTCAGACAATATTACCGATATCATTACAGTAAATTCCATCTATTGAGTGTAATATAACAGTTAGCAGTTTCAAAAATGGGAAGACTCAACATATAATACATCAGTTTTCACTCAGCGCACCCCCAGGCTTCAAAATAGTTGAATCCCCTGAACACGTGATTTATTTACCTATTAGTGTTAACACAATGAGGAATATAGTTATTAAAATAGTTGACCAAAATGATGAACTAGTTAATTTCCAACAAGAAACCATCACAGCAGGTTTACATCTCCGAAAAGAAATATAGTATGAGTATAAATTTCAAAAAAATGTATATGCTTTCCAAGTATAAAAATGGGAAAATATGTCGAAAAGTGTCCAGTAGGAAAAAAATCACTCAACTATTAACGTCTGAGAATAAGCAATTCTTGAAATCTCTAGGATATACAGTATATCAGTGAAATGTTTGCCATAAACGAAGGAATACCTACCGACGAATCAGTTGTCTCATACAAATATCACACTCATGAGTCATATACATCACGATACAATAATAACGACGAAATAAGAATACCACTGCAGGAAGATTTATGTACGTTACCAAGTGAGAGCTATCTCTATGTTGAAGGTCAATTACGAAAAGCAGATGGAACTTCTTCAGGAGTAAACACCTATTTCGCCAATAATGGAATTGCATTCTTGTTTAGTGAAATAAGGTATGAGGTGAATGGTTTCGTTGTTGATGTAAATACGAAACCAGGATTTACATGTACAATGAAAGGATTAGCATCATTTAACAAGAGCGAAGCTGCGAAATACGAGAATGCGGGGTAGTTCCCAGGAAAGGAGAGTAGTATTATTAAAGATGGCCGATTTAGTGTTTGTATTCCATTGAAAATGTTATTAGGTTTCGCCGAAGATTATAAAAAAGTTATGGTTAACATATTCCAAGAATTAATTTTAATTCGTAGTAATAATGATGAATTAGCATTGAAATGTAAACTCAGTGCAGATGGAACAAAATGTCTCGCAGATGACAAGGCTAAAGTTATAATTGATGAAATAATGTGGAAAGTGCCACACATAGTACCAGGGTTGCGTGAAGAAGTGAGTTTAACTAAATTCATAGAAAAAGGTGAAGACATCGTAGTTCCATACAGAACCTGGGAACTACATAGTTTTCCATCGTTACCAAATACAACAAGGCATACATGGAATGTGAAGACATCAACGAAATCAGAATCACCAAGATATATTATTATGGGATTTCAAACTAATAGCGATCGATTGGAAGCTGACAGTAGCAAATTTGATACGCGCGATTTCAGTAATATTCGACTATTTTTGAATAATGAACGTTCCCCGTATGAAAACTTGAATATTTCATTTAAGAATAATCAGTTTGCAACATTGTATGAAATGTTCGCTTAGTTCAGATCATCATATTATTATGATTATAAATCCGAAACAGACATAACACCATCGCAGTTTGAGGCATCATACCCACTAATCATCGTCGATTGCGCTAAACAAAAAACTGGGTTTCAAACCCAATCAGTTGCTCTTAGAGTTGAGTTTGAAACTAGTACTCCAATACGTAATAGCACTACTGCTCATGTATTAGTAATAAGTGATCGTGTGTTCTTTATAATCCGTTAACCAAATCAGTGAAATAATATGTCATATGCTATAGTAGATATACAAGGATTCATTATAAATAAAAAAATATTCTACACCAAAGAACTTGCCATTTTGAAGAATGGTAAAATAGCACATTTTATTTTCAAAGAACCGTTTCCATTCAAAGATCTTCCTGAAGAATATAAAAAACAGGCGAATTGGTTAACGCATCACCATCATTGCATACAATGGCAAACAGGATTCGTACAATCAAGGAAATTAAAACCAATTGTAACTAGACTGACCGAAGATGTTTCTATAATATATGTAAAAGGAAAAGAGAAGACGAAAATAATTAAAAAGTATATACCATCTAAAAAAATTCTGGAGTTACCCGAACATCCAGCATTGGAACGTGGTGATCCGAACTGTATTTACCATGAGAACAGCAATTGCTATTGCTCTTTGAAAAATGTGAAGTTTATCCAAGAAACTTTTTCACATTTAATTAACGATTCCAGCATGGAATGGATTGAAGAAGAATGCATGGATACATTATATTAAATATTCCTATATATGTAGATATATATATATATATATATATACCGATAATTCTGCTCTACTTGTTTAATATTTTCTCGCGACTAATTTCTTTGTTGTTGTTTATCTACTCGGTCTGAGATCTCGCGGATGGCATTAATCGCCTCCGTGGCAAAGTTTGACCAAATCTCCCAAACCGGAGAGTTCAAACAATAAGCCACAAATGTGTGATTGTCTTTCGTAGCAGGGGATTTCGTTTGTTGTGCTATTTTCATCTCCAAGTTTTCAATCCAATGCTTGGCTATGCCGTTCTGATGAGGACCAAAGAGTCCGAAACACGTGTCAACGGCTGCTTCCATATAAGCGGGCTATACCGATAATTCTGCTCTACTTGTTTAATATTTTCCCGCGACTAATTTCTTTGTTGTTGTATATATATATATATATATATATATATATATATATATATATATATATATATATATATATATATATATATATATTTTATTTCTAATAAATAATTTTTTAAATAAAACTGAATTTCAGTTTCATTTGTATGACTAATACCAGAACTATATACATATAACTGAAAGCTTACAATTCGTATAATGCTCCAATACAAGAATCGAGTGATATTTCCATAAAAGGAGTCCGAATTATTTCACGACCATAAAACGAGTTCCAATTATATTAACCTTGCTTGAGAACCACTTTTACGTACGAATCGGCCCAGACAGGTCGATAACCGGTTAACCTTGAGTATACATTCAGAGCAGTGTTACCACAGAGCCAAGTGAGAATTATGGTACAGCGTTGCTAGAATTATCGATTTCTCTTCAAAATTATGTTACAATTTCTATTGAGCTGCAAGCACAAATCAGAAGACCTGTTTTTTTTTAGTATTACATATTGTATTAAAGATTTAGGGTAGCGATGATTTGCACACACAGTCCAAACAAAATTTCTTTTTTTTTTAGCATCACACATCTCGTACTTGCTGTCAGGTACTTTCCATAATTATTTATATTATAGGCCAAAAACATCTAGGTTAAAATTATGTTACAATTATCGATTATGGTACAATTATCGATTGATAACTAATTGGAGGAGAAATTATGTTACAATTCGATAATTATGTTACAAACAGCAACGCTGATTCAGAGAGATCACTCCCTCTCGCCCCACGCCCCCTTATTATTATATATTATCATACTTTTCGCGCTTTTCAATCATTCTTTGTTATGTTCTTAGTTATTAACTAGTGAAAAAGTTCTTAAATGGCTGCGAAATATTTCAGTGAATTTCGTGCAAGTGAGCCAGAGTTAGTAATTGGTGAATCTGTGGGCGAACCAGAGTTAGTAATTGGTGAATCTGTGGGCGAACCAGTGCCAAGTTCTGTGCACGAACAAGTACCGAATTCTCGAGTAAGTTTATTAAGAAACACTCATTTAGACATAAAACCTCATAAAATCAAAATTTTATCAAATTTATTAATTAAACCTGCAAAACTCGATTCATCCTTCAATACTAAAGAAATTTTGAATAATTTTTACTTCCTCGAAACCTGTCCATGAATTTCAAAATATTATTTCTTGTCATTTAAAAAATATTGCACCCTATAGTAATTAACATGTATGTGATATTTCATCACATCATGAATCAATTAAATTAATTATGTAAAGCAGTCTTCTAAAAAGCTGAATTAGATTATAAGTGGAATATTATCTCAATGATATTGATATATTTTCATAACCCTTTTTCAAAAATGCTGATTGTATAAATACTACTAGAGTCTCATCTGTTAAATATCAATCAATAGATTCTAAATCAGTTAGATACTTATACTATGGTAGAATTTACAGATGATCTCATAGATTATTCGTCAACTTATGAAAAATTATTCGATATGTAGGTATCTATCTCATTTAGATAGTTAATTTTTTTTTTTTTGAGTCTATGATAGATTTTTCTCTATTTTGAAACGAGCAGTCATCAATTGTAAAATATATGTTGTAAGTACTTCTAAAGTTTTATGTTTCAATTCAAAATTTTCAAGGTCTACTCTTTCGAACGAAAATTCAGGTTTTACAAGGGTTTGATAAAATCTACCTCTTCTACGAAACTCTTGCAGAAATAATAATCTATCTTATGTTGAGTCACACTTCATGCTGAAATTAATTAAATAAAAATATATAATAGATTATATACCATATTATTTATTCCCACTATTGTTTTTTAGGTACAGTTGTAATTAGGAAAACATGTGAATGCTTTTCATTACTATTAGATAGATATATATGACCATATTTAACTACTAAGTAGCTTAGATTTAGTAGTTTATAACTCGAATCTTCGAGGCACCCCTCTATT
This sequence comes from Cynegetis impunctata, assembly GCA_030704885.1. NCBI lineage: Eukaryota > Metazoa > Arthropoda > Insecta > Coleoptera > Coccinellidae > Cynegetis > Cynegetis impunctata. The sequence continues at coordinate 93,094 of JARQZK010002319.1, read as the reverse complement.
TTGACCTATCTTATCGATAGCTGACTTACAGATCACGGTTCAGGAATCTCTTCTCATTCAAAACCTTCTCAACAGAGGTCGTCACAGACATATTCAAAAATTTCAATATTAATCTACGGTTTCATTACAAAGAATTTAAGAAATCAAATTTTACTCTGTTCCGTGATGATATTCAAGGTTATATTAATATTTATGTCACTTGTATAATTAGGAAAACATGTGAATACTTTTCATTACTATTAGATAGATATATATGACCATATTTAACTACTAAGTAGCGTAGATTTAGTAGTTTATAACTCGAATCTTCGAGGCACCCATCCATTTTGACCTATCTTATCGATAGCTGACTTACAGATCACGGTTCAGGAATCTCTTCTCATTCAAAACCTTCTCAATAGAGGTCGTCACAGACATATTCAAAAATTTCAATATTAATCTATGGTTTCATTACAAAGAATTTAAGTAGTGTTGTAAATATCCGTATCCTTTCGATATTCGGATAATCCGTATTCGGAACCAAGAAAAATCCGTATCCAGTGCCCGGATACGTATCCAGAAGTTCAATCATATAAATGGCAACCATAAATACACCACGACATCGGACCCGGGCGACCAAAGGATACGGAATCGGATCGGATACGAATTCTATGCAAACGCAACAGCGCAGAGAGCAAATAAAAATAAAATGAAGAGCTAAACAAACAGAATAAATATAAAATAATTAGAGAGCTTTAAAGTCCGTGAGACACGTGTTCATTTTGGCAAAAAAATTTGTAAATATTTAATATTAATTTTTCATCAAAAAAACAACATAAAAATTTGACAAAACACAAATACCTGTCAAATTTTCATGTCAATTTTGTTTTGATTTCCGACCTACGCTGCAATATTTTATGAAAAATTATGCAAAATATTTAAGAATATTTTTTGTCAAAAATGACACCGCGTCTTTTGGGCTTTAAATATCATAACATACATTTTATGCGAAACAAGGTAGTGTTACGAATTTTGTCAGAAGTTAAATTAAATTGAAAATTTCAAATAATTACTGAAAGATCGGTATTCCTCATTAAAAATATTTAGATCTACCATTGAATTGATTCAGTTAGCAACGCTGCAGGCGTAACCGCGTAACGTATAAAAATTTTTATTCATAATGTAGGAAGTGAAAATGAAATAGGACGATGGATACGGAACCGCTGCTGGCAACCGTCAGTGACGATTGCCAGTTCCGTATCCATCCTTCATGGCGCATTCGCTTCGCGCATTCGGAATTTGTTTCCATTCAGCCATCCACTTTGATTCCGTATCCAAATATTCCGAATCCGTATTCACACAGACTGATTCCGGAATATACGGATCCTTTCAATATTCGGATTCAACGGAAATTTGGATACGTATCCAGACATCACTAAATTTAAAAAATCAAATTTTACTCTGTTCCGTGATGATATTCGAGGTTATATTAATATTTATGTCACTTGTATCAGACAGTAACTCAATAATTATTATTCCTTCAAGGTAGAATTATATTTATTGCTGTGATAAATACATACAGTAGAAAAACCTATTAAAAACGTAAGTTAATATTTGGTACAATAAGAGGTAGAAATTATTCGAACCATCTCATAAAAATAAGTGTTAAAATTATGTGATTTATTTGAATTGCTCTAGTATGATTTTTGTTTTGTTTTCTAGGAATCTGAAAAATCCTTCCAGTGTTCATTCTGTAATGCGCTATTCACAACACCATCGTCGATGAATAGACACTTGAAGAAATACTGTCATAGTGCAAAGAGAACGAGAACCCAGGCGCCAAAAATGGTACACTGTGATGTATGCAATGTTGATATTATAGTGAATCACCACACTGCCCATTTGAAGTCGAGAGGACATAAGGATAGAGTAATTATCACAGTCGGCGAGGGTGTTTCAAAAATTGGATCTGCTTTCAAAAATAGGGTGGTGTCCTACCGAATTGATGCAGAAAACAATATCATTAATTTTGATGATTTCTTTTCAAAAATTACTGATAAAATTGTGAATATTATCCGATTTAGTCTTTATCAGATGGCAACATTGAAAATAAATTTCGAATTGTTTGGATTGTTTACAATAGAAACAAAGAACTTTTTGATATGAAATCATTTAATACTAAAAATGAAATCATCACGTTGGGTACAGATTTGCATGATGTCATCAATAACTTCAAAAATGTTATTGCGCAGAATATGTCAGAATTTCAGGTTATAGGTTATAGGTTGGGCACTCGTTAAGATATTAAATTTGGAGATTAACATCAACCGATATAATCCATTAAGAGCATCATCATATATCGAACTACCAACTAGCATCAAAAAGAAGAACTCCATCATCAATGTTAGAAACACTGATCTTCACTGTTTCGGATGGGCACTTATGGCAGGTATTTTTGAACCAGAAGGACCTAACTATCTTCCACAATCATATCCACATTTTTCGCAACATTTTAATTTTAATGGTATTGATTTTCCTGTGAAGTTAGATAGTATTTCAAATTTTTTGAGTTTGAATGAAAATCTTTCGATTAATGTTTATGGTCTAGAGTCATTAATTGAGAATGAAAAAAGAAAATATGAAATAGTTGGACCTCTGTATTTTAGTGGTAGCAAGAAACCCGTTCATGTCAATTTATTACTGCTTAATGACGATGATGGTGATTCACATTACTGTACAATAAAGAATTTATCAGCTCTGGTTTCATCACACATCATAAATGTAAAAAACATTTCTGTGATGGTTGTCTGCAATATTTTCCATCGGAGGAGGGTTTATCTAAACATTGCGAGCAAGATTGTGGACAACTATGTGCAAAAATTCCTTCAACTAAAATTATTCAAAATAAATTAAAACAGTTTCTTCCTGAAAATATTCTACGATTCACAAACTTTCAAAAACAAATAAAGGTCCCATTTGTGTTTTATGCCGATTTTGAAAGTTTACTAAAGCCACTTGATACAGCTCAACCAAATCCAGATAGCTCATTCACGATGAAAACTTTTTTACATGAACCATATTCTTGTGGTAACTACATGAAATGTTCCTTCAATGATTCACTATCAAAATATGTATCCTTTAGGGGAGTTGATTGTTGCGAAAAATTTATAACTAATTCAGGATATTTATTCGAGATATTTAAGTAACATCCTCCCAATAAATACTTTAACAGATATTCAAGAAAATGAATTTAGAACTGCCACATCATGTCATATTTGTACTAAAGAATTTATTGATGAATCTATCAAGGTTAAGGATCATGATCATTTGACTGGTTTTTATAAGGGACCAGCACATCAATATTGTAATTTAAATTATAACATTCCAAATTTCATCCCTTGCGTCATACACAACCTCTCTAATTATGATGCACACCTATTCATTAAAAAGCTTTCACTTGATGGGGAAGAGATAAAAGTTTTAGGCCAAACTAAAGAAAAGTATATTACATTTTCTAAATATGTTTATATCGAAGATAATTCTCCAGTACCGAAACAAAAATATATAGAGCTTAGATTCATAGATTCATTCAAGTTTTCAGCTTCTTCATTAGATAAATTATCCAGTACGTTGGATAATGATCAGTGTGACACAGTAAGAAAATATTTTTCAGACCCTACTGAATTCAGATTGATCAGAGAGAAAGGTGTATTCCCTTACTCATTTTTAGATAGTTGGTCAAAACTTGATTATCCAAAATTACCTAGTAAAGAAAAATTTTTTGATAATTTAAGGGGTGAACATATTTCAATACAAAAATATTTGAGAGTCCATCGAGTGTGGTCCACTTTTAAATGTCAAACTCTAGGAGATTATTCTGATATATACTTAAAGTCTGATATTTTATTACTAGCAGATGTTTTTGAAAATTTTTGGAATACTTGTTTACATCATTACTCATTAGAAACTGCTCAGTATTTAACTGCTCCATCATTAAGTTGGGACGCTATGTTGTAAAAAACTGACATCTCATTAGAATTGCTCACTGATGTAGATATGATACATTTCATTAAGAAAAGTATACGGGGAGGTGTCAGTACATGTGTTAAACGATTCGCCGAGGCTAATAATAAATTTTTACCAAATCATAATCCTACTAAAGAGTCTTCTTATATCATATATACAGATGCGACAAATTTATATGGGTATTCAATGAGTCAATACTTACCAACAGGTGGCTTTTCTTGGTTGAGTGAAGATGAAATTGAAAATTTAGATATTGAAAAATTACATAATACCTCACCGGAAGGATACATATTTGAAGTGGACATTACTTATCCCGAAAAACTACATACTATACATAATGACTTACCGTTTCTCCCTGAGAATATTATACCCCCAGGAGGAAAATCTCCTAAGCTCATACCTAATTTAATGAATAAAAAGAACTATGTTATTCACTATGGAAACTTGAAACAGTGTTTAGAAAATGGGTTGATTCTCACGAAATTTCATAGAGTTCTCAAATTTCAGCAATCTCCCTGGTTAAAATCATATATAGATCTCAACACTGATTTGAGAAATAAATCAAAGAACAATTTCGTGAAATCACTGTTCAAATTACTAATAAATAGCATTTTTGGCAAAACAATGGAAAATGTTGAAAACTGGAGGGATATAAAATTAGTTAGTCATTGGGAAAAACATGGTAAAAAAATTCGGGGCTGAAACGTGGATTGCTAAGCCCCATTTCAAAGATCGCGAAATATTTAGTGAAAATTTAATAGCTATAGAAATGAATAAGGTTCGTGTTGTATATGATAAACCTATTTATGTTGGATTCTGCGTTTTAGAAAATTCGAAAACAGTGATCTATAATTTCTTCTATAACTATCTGAAGCAGAAATATGGTAGCAAGGTTTCTTTATTATATACGGACACTGACTCGATTGTTGTGGAAATATTTACAGAAAATATTTATGATGACATTAAACGGGATGCGGAACATTTCGATCTTTCCAATTATCCAACTAATAAGGCATCAAATTATTTATTATTTTAATCAATAAGCTAAACACATTAGATATTTAGTTGTCTTTATTTCTTAAATGTGCGAAAATGCTATACACAGGAATATTTCATAATACATTAGTTTTTTATGTAATCATATATAGGAATATTTTATAACATATTAGTTTTTCATGTAACCATGTATGTAGATATTTTATTTTAGTATTAATAATATTAGTTATTTCCTTATTTTATAATTAACATTATTATTAATAAATTATATAATTGTTCGATTTTTATTCTCTTACCATATATAAAATATTGAATTCAACTTAAATCTTCAGTATATAATCAAATTTTGACAATGCAATTGATAGAGCAACAGCATACTCTACCCATAACAAACCATGATTATTGTCAACCTGAGAATAAATTCATTAGACATAGTGATCTATTAGGTGCTGAATGTAAAAGGGCTCTTTTTGTTGGAGGGTCGTTGAAAGGGAAAACAAATACACTCATCAGTATTTTATTACATCCAAATGGCTAGCGCTTTTTGAATATTTATCTGTATTCAAATTCACTCCATCAACCCAAGTATCAATTTCTGAAAAATGTGCTACAACCAATGAAAGATCTAAATTATTACGAATATGAAAATGGTGAATTCATAACAGCTCCAAAAGATGTGCTACCCTATTCAGTCGTTATATTCGATGATGTTGTTTGTGATAATCAAAATATAATCAGAGATTATTTTTCTTTCGGAAGACATTTTAATATTGATTTTTTCTACTTATGTCAAACTTATTCAGCCATACCAAAGCAGCTCATACGAGATAGTGCTAATTTAATTGTGTTATTTTCTCAAGATAAAACTAATCTTAAACATATTCACAATGATCATGTGAATGTCGATATGTCATTCGATGAGTTTGTAAAGTTGTGTTCTGAATGTTGGAAAGTACCATATGGATTTTTGGTTATTGATAAAGAAAGTGATTTTCATAATGGCCGTTATAGAAGAGGTTTTCACCACTATATTGTATTATAAATATAGAAAATTTTAAAGATTCAATTTAGTATTAAATTATCATTATGGATAAACGCTTGGCTCTCGAACTGGTAAAAGCAAGAAAAAATGTAAGAAAAAAACTACATGGATTGAGACACGATTTAGCCACTTCTCAACTAAGATTTTCACGTTCGATTCAACCATTCACTCAACCCTTTGAAAGATTATTGTCAGAAATTACAAATAGAAAAAGTAAGATGAAATCTGAAATTGAACCAGAAATTAAACCAGAATTGAAATTGAGGGAACATGTGGGTACTCTCGCTCCATACACAACAATATGCCTCCTTATCCAAGGTACAATGTGCTGTTAAATTATACGAGTTCAATTTTCTGCTATGGAAAAAACAGGATATATTACTTTGCGGTAGTGCGAATACATTCTCCATGTGGAAACATACGATAGCGGTTCGCTCATCTTTATTCTTTCTATCCAAAACACGAACTATTTTCGCAGATGTTTTTCCTTGTAAGTGGTTTTCAAGCCATATTCTCTGATGCTCTCCAATTTCGGTGCCTTCTTTCTGACTCAGTACGTACTCTTCGCAAGTGTCGCATCGATGCTTTTCGGGTTTCAAAAATCTATGTTGAATTCATAATTGAAAATATAAACATAACAGTGTTTTTCAACTGGCTCTATTTGATTTTCAGCGCAATTTTCAATATAGAGTCTGTATAATTTACTCATATTTAAAGATGTTTCAAAATATTCTTTCTTGATGAATAGTGAGAGTCAACTCGGGAAATACTGTTAATATGATTTCAAACATGTTGTTCACTAATCCCATTTATGACTCTTTTAGGGTGGCAGCCCTGCTTAGATGGTGAAGGAATTCCTGTCAGATATGTATCGTGAGACACCAAGAGGCTTTTTAAAAACTGTTTATTTCAATTATTACAATAATGGTGTTACTATATACTAAATGAAATAACAGAGATATATGTTCTCTTCAAGAGTAAGCTTAGAAGTGATGAAGGCTAATACAATTGGTTATATGGTGGACACCACCATACAACGAGACGAAAAAATTTTTCAGTATACGTATTGCGATAAAATAGCCTTAAACACATTTATTGCAGGATCCACTGGTGTCTTGAGAAATAACATGCACTTTAAGAAACCAGAGTCTCTCGAGGATACAAATTTTGAAAGATTATATGGTAATTTAAATAATAATTTTACACGCGATAATTCTTTCAAACAAAATAATATATTCCAGAAAGCAAATTATCAAAATCAACCAAATTTTAATCAATGGAATTATCAACAGCCATATAGACAAAATAATCAAACCAATGTTCCATACGGAAACATTCATTTTGCTTATTATAACCAACATAAAAATTTTATTTCGGAAGAACTTTATATGAATGATTATGATCAAGAAGAGCAAGATTTAATTTCAAACCTCGTATACTATTCAGAATACGATCCAAATCAAGTTAATGAAACCGATATTTTAAAACAATCGGTATATCAAAATCAAACTAATGAAAATCAAAAATTTTCGCGAACAAGCCTCGGAAATTCAGACAGTATAGAATTAAATTCAAACAACCCTTTGCCTTATATAGAAATTCAAAATCCAAAAATGAAATTACTTATTGATACAGGCACTAGTAGGTCATTTCTTCGACCTAGATTTGCAGAAAATTATTATCCCAAATGTATCTACCATAGTAATGTAGATATTACATCAGCATTCGCAAAGAGAACAATCGAATATCAAGCGAAAATTACTGCGTTTGCAGAGTTCAGCAGTAATTATCATATTAAATTTATCTTATATGACTTCCATGAATTCTTTAACGGAATCTTAGGATTAAAAGATATCATGAATATGAATCTAAATATAGACTTTTCCAATGGCGTGCTATTTAATGACAATGTTGCCATTCCTCTCAAATTCAGAACACCCGAAGATAAAAAGTTCGAGTTCACTGTAGGAAATTACGAAAAGTTACTTAGAAACCTCCCAGTAACGATTCCTAATGGCGAAATATTAATAAATGAAACGAATTTAGGTAAATTACATGTACCCGAAAGTTTAACAATAGCGAAAAATGGCTTTGCAAAAGTAGAAATAACAAATGCTACGAATATACCAATCACAACAATTTTAACAAAACCCCTTGCTGCATATCCATTATACGAAGTTCATAATTTCAACTATTCGAACGAGAATATTTCAAACGAAAAGAGCAAAAATAAAATTGATGTAAAAAATTTAATCCGTACAACACATATGAATTCTGAAGAAGAATCAAATATTACAAAATTATGTCAAGAGTTTTCGGACATATTTTCAAAACCCGGCGACCCCTTAACTCTCACCTCAAATATAAAACATAAAATAAAAACCACAGATGAAATACCCATACACGTTAAATCATACAGATACCCTTATTGTCATAAGGAAGAAGTACAAAGACAAGTATCGGAAGTACTAAATAATAAAAACAAAATAAAAATTTTATCAAATATTCAGATTAAACCACCAGATGAACCTCCTCAACAAGAAGAAATGGAAACGGTACACACATCCATTGAGAATTCAATTCCAATAACGGATAAAGCTTTAAATTCCTATAAAAATCAAATAATTCTGACTTGTAGCGAAACAACAGATCCGAAAGTAACAAGAGAAAAGGTTTTTGATAATTTCAGAATATATGTGGTGTTACCACAGAGAAATTTAGAACAAGGTATTGCGAAATTTGTTAAAGAATATATTGACCCGAAAAAGCATTATGACCTATATTTCAGACCTCCTTTACAACCAGAAATATTCACAGTTATTGTGCAAGATTTATTTCAAAACACAGCCTTTAAATTTACGCATTCTACAAAAATTCTAGAAGACATAATTATGGATAACGAGCAGAAAGAAAAATTAAATTATTATCACGTTTATAAAAAAGGTCAAAAAGACTTAAATAAAAATGAAGAGATTTACTTTAAGCAGAAATCTCCAGCTAAAATCAATAAAGAATACCAGAAAATACCTAGGAAGATAATTGGACACATTAAGAACAAAAATCCACAAAATAAACTCTTCTATCATAGGAATCGAATAAAATAAAATAACAGCAGACAACGGTACGGAAAATAAAAATCATGACTAAGGAGACTTTCGTAAACTTCATAAAATTGAGTTACATTTCACTATTGCGAAAGAAAAATAATAATTCAAATTCACTAGTAGAACTAGAGTACTCAAAGTATAGGTATGCTCGTCAGCCATTTTGGGTCCAGGTGTGCTTTAATTGCATGGTAATGGCATTTTATTAGACATTTAAGTGTCGCAAACGGTAAAAAAGTCCTCGGAAAGGCTTTGTTCAATTCGAGTCAATGTTCGCTTTGGTTTTCGCATCAGTATTGTCAAGTATCGTGCAACGCTTGTCAGCATAGTATTCCACTGGAACTGTCATTGAAATCTGATTATCAAAAAAAGAAAACATTTGAAATTGGTTTTATAAATTATTTTTAATTATTGCTTGAATGCTTATTCTGTAAGCAGTCTGTATCTTTTGAATTACAGCATCGATCAATTTTGGCTGAAATTATGTCGAGCAGAAATGTCAATAATTATTCGACTGAAAATCTGGGGGATGAAAATAAATCAAAGGTATTTGTTGTTGTAATATATAAATGTCAGAATCTTTGAATATAAGAAGTACAACATGTCGAACGTTGCGTTTTTGTTTTATAATTTTTTTGTTTTAAAATAATTTTTTTGTTTTAAAATAAAAAACGATAATCATTGAAAAAATTGTTACAACCTGGCATGTTGATATAAGAAACATTAAAAATTATGCAAATGAAGGTGAATAATAATTATTGTACGATGATTGAGATAAACATATTGACATTTACTCCAAAACATTTTTCATACCTTTTTATTCATGAGAAATGAATGTCGCATTATTGTGAATATTATTACTTATGATTATTTCAAAATATTTTTGGATGAATAAATTATTCGAATGATTATATTACATAGGAACTGCAAAAATGAACCTCAGTAAGAAAATAGAAATATGACATTTAATGCTGATTTACATATATTAATCATGAATCCTAGTTATTTAGGATTGAATTTATTTTATCACAGCCTCATTGTTTCTTTAAATTGGCCATATGAATGAGTTAGTTTTTAATTCAGTTTTAAATTTATAACGCAATTTGAATGTACTTCAATTTGTCTACTTTCATTGTTGTTTAAAAAACTGATAGAAATCGAAATAATTTTCAGATCTGCAAAAAGGGTACAAATTTGCAGCGATCATGTAATACAGAAAATATACTAGCTTTGTATGCAGAAAATCAATCCCTCAAACGACAACTGAAAATCATGCATACAATATTGAAGGAGTATCCATCGAATCCGCAGTCAGTGGAATATTTTAAACAATATGGCACAAAAGAATCCTCTCGGTGAGCGTCTGTAAGCATTTTGAAACATCATGCTTACTCATGCATTATTATGCCTGGAAAAAATGTTTTACTGAAATAATGACCATTTTGTACAATCATGAATAAATAAATTTTATTTACTTCTTCATTGACAAAACTCTTAACAAAATTATTTTTTTCTTTTAAATGCAACTTACAACAATACTATTTTTTCGCAGAAGCGCTGCCATAAGTAGTTTTACTTTTTACGACATTTTCGCTGTAGTTTTTGATGCAGTATGAACGTACGTTAAAATAATGTTTTACAATCTTTTCTTTAACGTCGCAACATGTTGGAAAAGGAATGTCAATATATTCAACCAAGCTTGATATAAGGTTTTCATTTTCATGGGATTCTAAGTACTCCTGATGAGATTTAAAGTACATTTCACAATGTAAAATTAACATTAGTGTTTCAAGACATGGATCCTTGAGACCTCCCATGTTTGCTTCTTGTGTATAAATTTTAGCATTGTTTACAAATTCATTGTCTGGTAAATTATCTTTATACAAAAAAGCAACGCATTCTGCACATACTTTTTTACCAACAGCCAGAGACGTGCTTCCAGCAATGTAGTATGTCGCATTACACTCATACAAAGAGAATATTTCGCTAATCTCTGAAAGGGACAGTGTTTCTACATAAAAATCGATGCCATCTGACTCGTCATTTTTTTCTGGAACTAAAGGAACAGACGTTTGTTTCATTTTACAATAGTCGAGAAGAAATTGATCTGAATCATTCATATAACTTGTATTTTTTATATCGGACACAAACTGCGACACTGTAATATTCTTGATAGCTTTTAAAGTGCCAAGAGCACTTGGCATTTTCCCTTGCTTGTTTCTGATTTGCGAAAAAATATTTTCTGTGCAATCTTGAGTAAATCTATGACCTAACACAAAATCAAATCCATTGAGAAATAAAAATTCTACTTAGTCACAAAAACATTGCGTTGCAAGTACAAAACCAGCATTTAAAGGTTTCCAACCCTTTGTGAAAACAGCATTTTTGAATAAATCAGCCACTGAATGAAGAAAAATGTATTTTTGATCACAATTTCTTAGTGTTATTGAAGTTTTTCGCAATTGTGAAGCGATTATGGAGAACCATTTATACATTGTGATAATGAATCTCGCAGTGGCTTCAGCTGCGGTAGGTAAAATTTTTAATTTTATCGCTTTCGTAAAGCGCTAGCAGTTTTTGGAGAAAAAAAGCGTATTGCAGCGCCAACATTCATCTTGTCGAAATTTGAAGGGTTAATGTCTTTTTCTCGAAGATGATGGAGTAAACGCTTTTCCATCCCCTGCGATATTTCATAATCCCACAAAATTTTGACATACGAACCGTACACTACATTATGCTCGCCAAGATTTTCTTGTTGTACATAACTGTCAGGTAAATGAACATTTTGAGTTAAAACCGCGGATTTCAAATTCTTCAACAAATGACACACATCTGGAGTTACATAAATTTTGTCATCATTGTATTCAAAATAAGTAGTACATTTATCCGCTGTAGAAACAATACCTAACGATTTCCACAAACTTCTATTCCTAGAGTCCATGTCTGAGGACAAGCTTACGACTCGAAAACCACATTCTGTCAAAGAGTTAATGCAATCAAGTATAAAACCTTTTAAAAGAAGGGGATCTACAGATTCTTTTCTTGTTACGTGGCACCCAATTACTTGCTTCCATGGACCTTTTATACCTCTTAAAACAATTAAAAATATTTTCTGCCCAATAAGAGATGTGTCATTTCCTAAAGTAACATAGCCAAAAATCTTTCCCTGGGATTTGTCGTAGTCTTTTGATTCCGATATAACCATTTCATCATAGGATAAAATGCACAACAAATCCTGAGGGTTCATCGTTTCTGCTTTAAACTTCAGTAATTGGAGCACATCAGAAAAAATGCCAAAATCCAGTTGAAAGTCATGCATTCGGCGCGTTAATGTAGAGTACGCGGGCAAAGGATAACCAGAGTTTCGCAAAAATTCGTACCCTTTAACAGAAAGCGCGTAACGAAATTTCAGAGCCTTGACAATGCTGCCAGTATCCCATTCCATAACACGTTCTCCCAGGAAAAGTTTCAGCTGATTTTCTGTGAAGTGTGATAACAATGCATTCTCAGTTTTTTCCAATTTTTCACGTAGTTTTCTGTTTTCATCATGAAGAGCACCCTCGCATGCTACTTTAGCACTCTGTAGCTCTTTCCGTAGCATTTCATTTTCATATTTTAATTGTTCAAGAGCATCGTTATCCTGCTAAAAACAAATAAAAATTGTGTGAGAAAAATTACTTTTGAAAAATATAGTTAATTTTAATCAACGTTGCGAACACAATAAATTACCGATGATGAAGATGGAAATATGTTTAGAAAGTTTGAATCGTTTTCTATCTCAGCAGAAGCAATAGGCACCATCGGATCCTGTTGATTTTGTAAGCGTTTGTAAGTGGACTTTCGTGGAGGAGGATCGATAATTGGCGGAGGATTCGGTACATCGAAAATAGTAGGAACAGCATTTGGTTTCAATTTCACTTGTCCGTCTTGGCGTTTACTCTCAAACTGTGATTTCTCAAAGTGCTTCTGCAAATGAAATTGAAAAATAAACATAATTTATTTTCTATCTTAATCTATAGCCTAATTTTTCATCGGGGTGCATGCATGATTTAATAATTAAAATTGGAACGAAAAAGAAATTTTTCAGTTGCCAAAGTTACTGAAAAATTATTTAAAAAATTGATTGATGCGATTTGGGATTTAAAAAAATGCACTCCATTTGGCTGGGAATTGACAATTTTTTTTGTAGAAAATTTTTTTATTTTATTTGGAGTCATTCATAACACACTTTTTACTCCCTATCAGGTTTCTTAATTTTTAAATGATTTTAAAGTAAATTTCCTCCACTCGAAAACTTATCCTTGGAATTCAAATATGAAATCTACATTAAACACACAGCAGATAATGTTGGGAGTAGAGAGGTTATTTTATGTGAGGTTCGGCGGGTTTGAACCTTGTTATTGATACCTTGACATCGAATAAACGTACATATTATAAAATTGAATCAATTTACCTCACATAAACGAAATGACAAGGTTGGCTTCCAGTTTTCTCGTCTCATGTTTTGAACCCATTTGGCTTTCCGTTTTTCATCACTCGGAAACCGATACAGATGATACTTCTTTTCTGTTCGGTTTGAACAATTATATGCCGAACAACACGGCATTTTTATAACAAAATGGCAATACGAGGACTTTTATACAGTTCGCGACGCTTAAATGTTTAATAAAATGTCATAAACGTGTAGTTCGAATATTATATGAATAAACATACGGCCGAAAGCAGCCGAAAGTGACAACTGGACCCAAAATGGCTGACGAGCATACTCATACTTTTAGTACCTTAGTATAGTAGAAAATAACAAAGAATTATCAGTCGATCAGTTAATTAAACATTCTATTTTTACCCTACAATAATTCAATTCATTTTATAACTGAATTTACCCCATTTGAAATAATTAGAAACGACGGTATATTACTACAGATAAATAAAGGTACATATCATAAAAGTATATATATATATATATATATATATATATATATATATATATATATATATATATATATATATATATATATAGTTTACGGTTTAGAATATAGCAATGTTACCACATGATAAAAGAAACGGCCTGTATATATATATATATATATATATATATATATATATATATATATATATATATATATATATATATATTTATATGCAGGCAGTTTCTTTTATCATGTGGTAACATTGCTATATTCTAAACCGTTTCTTTTATTTTGAGCTAGTTACAAGTTACTTTATACTATACCATTATAGAAACATTGGTGAAAGTAAGTAGGTAAAAATGTGAATACATTATTCTTAATTTGTATTAAGTATATCAAATACATCGATATAAAATTCTCACGTAATTATAAGGGAATAATATCATATACCGAGTTGCTCTTCAAGTTTCAGCTGATGTTAGATCATCCGTGAGTTTTGGCACATAGTGTTTAATATAAAAATCTTCTAGCAATGATAAATTTTCTGCCCACAATAACAACTGCCATTACTTCTTTTAATGTCTATATACACAAGTAACATTTAAAACGTTTTAATGTGTAGGCTTCCTTGGATCTGATGGTATTAATTGTGGTTTTCATTAATTTCATTATTTGTATTATAATAAATAACATATTTGTCATTATTCTTCAATTCCTGAGACACAGAGTAGTTTCTGTATGAATATGGACATTTCGCCTCCACAATGGAATCATCATCTACTAATCCGTCAGGGCTGGCCCCCAAAAGTCCTGATTTTGTTAGCCAAATACCTGTTGATTGTATATCCAGGTTCAATGATTTTTTGAGAAATTTTTTTTTCATTTTTTTCATGATTTCTTTCCCACCGAATGGCTTTTATTCCATCTAAATTATAAGCTCCTAAAACAAGAATAATTTTTTTACAAAGACATTTTGAAAAAACAAAAAATGAAGTTTCACCAATTAATGATTCGAATGAGCTCTCTGGAAATTTCTTCCGCTTACAAGATGGAATGGCTGCCCCAAAGTTGCTGACTGTGAGTCGCAACTTTCTTACGAGGTACCACTTTTCATTATTAGATTGGCCTTTTGTAAATATTGATTTTTTTTTATTGTTTCATCGTCAAAAGTACATTTTTCTTTGAAAAAGTCAATTCGATTTGTAGCCTCTGTGAAATAATTTGATGATAAAATGTCTTCAATAATTGGTAAATCACAGATAACAGATTGCTTATCTTTTTCTTGCAGAAGCCATGTAAAACCTACAGTGTTATTTAGCTCCTTTTTCAAGTTATTTATTTGTTCTTCAGTTATTTCTTGATTGGTAGCTGAATATAGTTCTGAAGGATATAGTTCTTCAGCTGTTTTTACTGGTACATTTTCTGATTTTGGCACATTCCATGTATAGGGTGTCCAGAATTCGTCATATTTGGGGTGTACAGAGGGTATCAGTAGAGATAGGGTTGCAACTTTCACATTTCTGGGCTACTTTTCGACGAAACGCAGAAATCCGTAGCCAAATTGGTCCTAGTTTTCTTAGTTTTTCAGCTACAGGGTTATTTTGAGAATATCCACTTTTTGACTACCCCTCGTAATTATGTTATGCGTTCACTTGTCAGAAAGGTAAAAACTACTACTGATGTAGTTTTTTGCATAGAATCCAGTGGCGTTTTCCTGTAAATATCATCAATTTTGATATATAAACCAAACTTGCCTTTTTTCAAGTGGAACACCTCTTCCCCTAATTTTGAAATTTCCAAAAATATACAGTTTTTTATATTTTTTTCGAAAATAGGGCCACAGTTGCAATTTAAAAAAACAGCAATTTTAAAAACAAAGTTCTAAGAGATGTTTTATTTGGTAGACACCGAATATTTAATGTGGATTAAGCAGCAAGCAGACCAATAGAAAATATTTTTCTACATTGCTCCACAACACTATTGTATTATTGCCGTTTTAAAGAGGGTATAAAATTGTGTCATCTCATATTATATAGAGAGTTCAGAAGGACTGCTGGAAATTGTGTCCATTTTCTTGTACGCAATACTGACACACTTAAGAAACCCTTCTCAAGGCATTCAGGACAGCAACAGAGCTATGCTGCAACTGCCTGAAGGCTCGTATTGTGGCACCTCGAGGATCCGCTTCGCTACGGTTTTGACTCTTGTGAATGATATTACGACGGTAACCCCACAAGAAAAATTGAAAGATCTGTGGAACTAGCTGGCCGTCTTATAGGACCATGTGTGCTTGTTAGTCTATTTGCCAAATATTCTCGAACAGAATGAGAATTGTGAGCTGGTGCCCCCATCTTGCTGAAAATGAAAATCATTTATGTGAGCTAGAGGTACGTCATCCAACAGTTCTGGCAAAACGTCCTCTAATATCTCTAGGTACTTGTTAGCATTTAGTCCTGCCTCATATATCGCACATCCGGAGTAACACTGACACAACTGAAAATTCCTAAATTTCACACAGGGCAAGCTTGAAGAAAAAATTGTTTCACTTCTTCAGATTTCTAACTTCACCAAAGATTTATGATTGCTTTTATTTTTTTCAAATTTAATTTGAAATGTCTTTTAGGCACACCCAACTTTTTATTTCAATGATCCTCTTTCTATAATATAAAAAATACTATTTTTGTTTTAAGTCGTCCAATTGCGTCATTGTAGACCTACAACAAAATTAAACCGGTATTTATGACATTTGAAACCTGATAAATGAAGCCAATTTCCAGTAATTCAGTGAAATTATTTTATTACAATCCAAAAACAGAACAAAAAGAATAATAACATAAAATAATATTGTCAAATGAAATTTTCTTTCGGTTGAGCAGAAGTTTGACTCAAAAGTCGAATTTGGCTATAATTGCACATTATATGAACTATTTTTATTTTTATAATAACAAATACCAAAATATTTCAAATAGACATGAAGTTATCTCTCTAATCTATAATATACTAAGGCACAGAAAAATCACAAATTATTTTTAATAATAGTCTTAACCGTTACAGCCCAGGTGTACTTACTTCTACTGCAGAATAGACAATTCATTATTCACAGTATTTCGTTTAAGTATAAGATGAATATCAGAACAATTTTTTGAGATCATTTCAGTCTCATAATTACTTTGATTTGAATTATGTATCTACGTATTCTATAAAATTAACAGACATGTAGCAAACAAAATTAAAGATATCAAAAAATATATATAATTATTTTAAGTTGCTTAGAACAAGTTTTCATAAAAATTAGAATAGAATCTAGAAACAATATTTTTATCTAACAAAACACGCAGATCCTCCTTCTTTTTATCAGAAATGCTTAGCGCAGAACTATACTCTGGTTTCAAATTAATTTCAGTTAAATTCAAATTATTATCTGAACGAGTTTGACGTGTGCTTTTAGAGAATGTTTTAACGTTAACAGGTACCCATTCATCCCCGTAAGAGTAATTTAGAACATAAGTCTCAATATTTTCAACAAATCGTACAACTTTAATTTCAGATAATTTAATTACTTCACCTTAAACATCTTTATAAATGTTTAGTGTAATATCATCAAATAGCTTTTTTAAATCATAAAAATTGTCATAGTTCAATACATTAACTAAAAAAAAAATTCCACATGTCAGGCACATAGATAGAACCAGATTTCCTTGCAGTCTTAATGGACTTCTCGATGAGTGAATGAGCAATGTCACCCTCATTTTGAGTGTGGCCACGAATTAAATATTTATGCGTTGTTGATTTTACTGGAAGAGTCTCAACAGCATAGTAGTACATACCAAGTATGAACCTAGAAAAAAACATGGTTCACTTGAAAATAAATTTAATTCGGTTGAATACTTAATAATAATATTTTACTTTCGTTTTCTGTTTTTCTACTGACCGCAGCAGTTGTCGGAGTAAAATATAACATTACAATTAGAATGACGCTCAGATGTTTCTTTCAAAAAATTCAATACACAGGAGCCAATTTCTATTGCTCTTCTGTTTCCTAGTCCTTCATGCCAGAAATAGCAATTTGTATTGTTGTTTTTTATATCTGAAACCTTTAAAAAAAATGTGAAATTTTGGATTGATTGGGCCGATACTTGGAGTAAATTAATAAATATATTAAAACAATGGTTAATAATAACCTCGTTATGCATAATAACCTCAGATGCAATAGCATCTGAAGAAGGTGAAGTTCCACCGAAACGTGCGTCATGCGTTATTTCTTTTAATAAATGTGTAAATTATTATTATTAACCATTGTTTTAATAAAATGTGAAACATACATATTATATTATATTTCAATTAATTTATTTATCCATGTAACTGTAAAAAATACTCACCGTAAAATTAAAACCATTCAACTTTGACTTGTAGAAAAAAGCTGAACTATTACCAATAGGGAACCGAATAGAAAAAAACCGGCATAACTGCCTGTAAAACATATATTGCAACAACAGTTTCACTACCCTCTTATCTTGATAACTCTATGCCTTTGGCTTTTTTTTTTCTACTTATGTCTTTTTGTTTTAGATGCTTTTTATAAGATTCTTCTAATTTGAGTTTATCTTCACCAACAGCATTTTTTCATGATTCGCATAGGTCGCACTGATCTTTTTTGGGAACAGAAAATGAAATATTAAATTCAGAATTGAAAATCCGGGAATATGTGTCATAATTCGCTACTTGCAGAGGTTCTCTAAGATTTGTAATTTCGATGTAATTCTTTAATGCTTAGGCCTCCATCAATGAATTCACGAGTGGTTTTGGCTCTAATATGGTGGTTTTCAATTCTTGAGACGAAGTTTATGTGGTCGCGAATAAACTATAAAATTTTGCGACTTTGACTGTGATTATTATATAATTTTTAGCTTGAATAACTGTTGGCAATATCTCCGATATGCCCAAAGTATTTTAAAAAAAAGTTTTGCAAGTCCTTTTTTTTCGCCATTAACTGTTAGATGATAAACGCAGTTTTGATTCTTATTTCTGGCAGCTCCTTCTTTTACTCGGCGGTAAGCAACTCTCAATGTCGTTAGCAGGAGCTCAAAAAATCTCGCTGTCTCTGAAAAATTCCCAAGCCCCAATAACATTCAAATATTTTATATATATTGTAACAGTTTCACCAGTTCTAGGTACGTATTTTTTTCCAGAGTTTTTTTGTGCTTTTCTTACATTTTTATCCACGCAGATTCATTTCGAACTTTTTCTTCCTTTCTTGGCCACAGTAATTTCTGAAGGTGGCGTAACTAGCCTGGTGTTTGCTACATAGGTAGAATTATCCATAGTTGACATTGATGACGAGTTTGAGGAGGAATAAGACGACGATGAGCTAGACGAAGATGATCTAGAGGATGAAATGGGTGACGTAGAATTATTATGACGACAAAACATTTTTACCATATTATGCTTAAATGAAAAGATTTCATGATGTACAAATTATTAGCTGTTACTATGATAATATAAATCATCTACATTATAAATCCAACAAAGTTTGTGGAGAATCGAAGGTAATAAATACGTAGGAAAATAGAGTAGCTTTATGTTATAATACTTTTGTTCATAATTCGATAGAGTACCGACCTATATTGCTACCTATATATCAACTATTGAATTTCAATCGGAACCTCATTAGGTACTTACCTACGCTAGTTATATTTCAGATTCTGATATTTGCAAATAATTATATTAATATGATACTCCTGACTACACTGGCAACTAATCCGTAAAATTATAAATAAAAGTATTTTAACATGATTAATTAAGTAAAGAATGTAACACAAGTTAATAGACTTACAATTAACATCGCAATCTGTACCAATTTGAATTGTACTATTGATTTTTTCTTCATGTCCTACACAAATACTTGTACTATTATTTGTTTCATCATATCCTTCAGATAATATCTATGAAATCTAGTTAAATTTAAGTAGGAAATTAAAAGACCTTCGGCAATAATTATCATTTTCAAACAAAACTAATCATTATTGTATTACCATTTATATAAGCATTAGGAGTTTCTGAGACAAGCGGCCCTTCCATTGTACTAGCAAGCTCTCTACCCTTCTGCTGAGAAAGCTTGACCATCATTCGTGCTCGGCTTCTCATTTTAAATGCTTATGTACAAAAAAAGTAACATGAAAATCACCTCCAACAATGACTTAACCAGGTTTAAAAAATTGTACCTTTTTGTTCTATGATTACACCGTTCTCATACTATAACCAGCACAGTCTCTAGGATTTATTTCTGTAATGCGCATACAGGGCGTTCCAACGAAAACTTGCCCCCCCCCTGTGAATCAGGAACGGACGTGTGATCGAAAATTTCAAAGAAAACGTCAAACAAAACTTCACTTCCTTGCGGTCAGCAACTACCCCCATATTTTTTTCAATAGCATGGGGGTCGAGTGATACATCATTAGAAAGGTCTTTTGTCTCTCTATATCCTCTTTTATTTCTTTCGAAATTAGTTTATTCGTTATTAAGAAACTAAATGTTTTATTTATGAAAAACATAAAATTCGCTGTCGTTTATTTTATTGAGGAAATCAACAGAAAATAGTATCACTGGAAACAAAATCAACTGATAAATTGTTCCTAATGACCTCCACTTACTTCCATACAATACGGTCTACTTTCGAAAGCGTTCCTTACATTATTCAAGATGTCCGGGGTCAGCAATCGGCATTCCCGAACAATTCTCTGTCGCAGCTCTTCTAGATTTGTAGGCTTAGTAGAGTAAACTTTCGACTTCAGGTGTCCCCACAGAAAGAAGTCCATCGGTGTGAGATCAGGTGATCTAGCTGGCCACTCCTCTGGACCCCTTCTGCCGATCCAACGCATTGGCAAACGTTCGTCCAAAAACTGTCTCACCCGAACATGAAATGTGAGGGGTGCACCATCCTGCTGAAATGTTATTTCATTTTCTAATAAATTTTCATCATTTTCTAAAATTTGTGTAATCATAGGATCTACACATTCTTGTAATAGATTTAAGTATGTCTCTCCATTGAGATTACCGTCAATGAAGAATGGTCCTACAATATGATTACCAAACATTCAATTTTCTTGGAGTTTGTGAATGTGGAACACATCACCAAATGAGGATTCACATCGCTCCAGTAACGACAATTATGTCTATTTACTTCACTGTTCAACATGCAAGTACTTTCGTCTGAAAGACATGTATTGTATAATAGGTTTCGGTTATTGGTCAATTTCTCGCTGAACTCACAAAACTGGATTCGACGATCAGGATCATCTTCGTTAAATTCCTAAATTATCCTTATTTTCAAAGGGTGGAATTTGTAGGCTTTTAAAATCCGAAAAACACTAGTAGCTGATACACCAGACGCTCTAGCTAATTGTCTGATAGATTGTCGATTATCCATTTGTACATGTCCTAAAACTGCAACTTCAACTCCCTCATTTCTGATAGGACGGAATACTTCATGTTTTCTGTTGTGAACAGAATCTGAAGTTCGAAATTTATCCACTAACTGTTTCACGTATTGATGGCTCACGTTGTGGTCTGGATGATTTATATTATAAATTCTTGCAGCAGCTTTAGTACATTCATCATTTTGATAATAGGTTGCGACAATTTCTATTCTTTCTTCAGTAGAATAAACCATGTTGGAACACAGTAAACAACGATGAATGGATAATTAATTCGCGTCAGTGTGACAGTGGCCAACTATCTACTATTTGTTCTGCGATAACTAGCTTCAAAAAAGTACCTGTGCAGAAGAAACTAACTCCGGACATCTTGAATAATGTAAGGAAAGCTTGCGAAAGTATACTGTATTATTGAAGTACTGACTCTCCTGATTTCTGTTCCGTAGACCTTATCTCGTCTAAAAGTATATGATCGTAGTTGGATGATAGAAAAGTCTGTTTCAATCCTGCCACTAACTCTGACCAATCCCTAAAAGTGCCTCTAACAGCATGATTGTGCCACCAGGTCCAAGCATCTAAATCAAATAAATCAGCAGCTGAATCAAAAAGGTCATTGTCACTACAACAACGAGATACTTTAAGAGTATATACCAGTTCGAGAAAGGGAACCAAAGCCTCCTCACCAGAAAATTTCTTTATACCCCATTTAAAAACTGGAATCCTCTTTGAAATATTGGACGAAACATTCGGAGATGCTATAGCTGAGACATGTTCATGAATTGGAGGTCTAACAGGAGTTGCACAGGCTGCAAGGTCGTCAGCAAATTGTTTATCTGATAAATCAGACTCTAACGCTAATAATCTCAACAATAAGGACTGTTTTTCTAAAGTTTCAGCATCATCACTTGCCTGCAATCGATTAATTCTACCAGAGCAGTGAGTCAGACGAGTTGTTAGTCGGTTATATTCATCCCTAGAGTATGTACCACTAACACAAGAAATCAAATCTGCAATATCTTTCAATGAAAGTTTCAACTCAGCAATATTCTCATCAAAGGTATACATATCAACTAAAGAAACAAAGCTACGATTTGCGCTTTCTTTAGAAAGTGCACCTCTTAATGTTTTAGGTTTCTGTCTACTGTATCTACAACCTTCCTTCCTAACCTAAGTGAAACTTCATGAGCTAATTCATGTGCTTTCAAAAAATTAGGATTCATGACTATGCTATTGATAATGACTGACTAAATCTGATAAATGTAACTAAATTGAATTGAAATTAACGAAAATATATGAATAAAGGCAAATAAAGATATAAGGTATCAAATTGCTACGAAATCAAAAAAATATTAACACATGCAAAATGTGAAATAAGATAAAAAGAAAAAATTTTACTCTCCGATAAACTGTTGATCAAAATTTGTGTTTCCGAGCTCAACTGTTCGACACTGTCTCTAATGAAATAAATCAGGTATTTTAAAAAAACGAGCACGTCGGCCCCACGTTGGGCGCCAATTATGTAACGTGAATTCCCCTAGTGAAATAATAAAAATGAATTTTGACTAGTTCAAATGTTTGAAAAATTCAGTTACAATTCACCTGATTTATTCACATAAGACAATGAAACAATACATCTTTATTAAAATCTCTATTAAAATTATTTGGTGAATTTGTTTCAAAGAAATATAATTGAAATGAATGAAATTAATAAAAATAAATGAAGTTAATTTGAGCTCTCATCAGTATACTGATCTGTTATTCTTCTTCCCAGCTCCTGAGGTTTTTTGATTGGATTCGCCAACTTCTAGGGTCTTGAGATGGTTTTACAAGTTCCTGGGATTTTAATTGGATTTTAAAATAGTTTTCCTAGCTCCTGGAGTTTTGAAAAGCTTTTACCATCTTCTGGGATTTTGAAAAACTTTTACCAACTTCTGGGGTTTTGAAAAGCTTTTACCAGCTTCTGGGGTTTTGTTAAAATTCACATTATCGAATTTCAGTTCAATTAATTTATAATAATCATTTGTTTGCTGCGTAGATTCCTATCCTTTTAATCTTATCTACAATCGGTACTACGTTCTTTGAATCAAATAAAAAAAACTGAAAGATGAGGAAAGTGTTTTTTTTTTCGAGCAAAAATACACAACACAAACTTTCATCAAAAAACTTTCGTTAAAAAAAAATTTGAACTAAGAAAATTTTGTCTGAAAGTAATCAACGTGAATATATAGGAAAAGGATTGTTCAACTGTTCCAGAATATAAACTTCGGAGACCATTACGACTACTGAAATGAAAATTAAACTTCAAGTTCACAAATATGATCGAAACTATTTAATCAATGTCATTAATCAATAATAAGAAACACTTACCGCTTCCTAGCGCAAAAGATATTTAACAAAAATTTATCAAACGTCGGGGTAACCATAAGGTGAAAACTTATTTGCCTTTACAATATTTTACAATTCTTTCGTCGTATCAACTGAAATCCCCAAATCGAAAAGGAAGATCGTTTAGTGTTGTCCGGCTTCGAAGATTTTTTATCCCTCCTAGTGACGCTAGAAATCATAGAATCTTCTTTACTGACTGATATCGGCAAGAATTTGGTTTAGCCAGTAGACGGTATTTCATAACGTTACAGTATGTAAGTGGAGGTCATTTTGAACAATTTATCCGTTGATTTTGTTTCCATTGATACTATTGAAAATATTTAATGAAAAACATATTGTATGAAATAACATACTGAGCGTATTCGAAAATCAATCATTAGGTAAGTTCTTCATCTATAATTCAATTTGTTCGGTTCGAGTGCCTGTTTTACGATTCTTTCGTTCATAACGAAGTAAGTAGAATCTTTGTATAATATCAGAACTATTTGAGACATAAAGAACGAAATAATTTATACCCATTTTACTATGTCGTCATAGATAAAACGAAATTATTTTATTCTATTTACATGGACAATAACATCATATACATAAGGTTCAAACGAAATAATTTCATTCTGTAAACATAGCTATATACAAATCCATTTACATAAGGTTTAAAAATTAGTATTATATAAAGCTCTCTCTCTCTCTCTGTATATAGGTGTGAATTAATAATCACTAACTTCATAACCAATGGATCTTTTCATATGAATCTGAAAAATTATTCACATTTTACATTTTCGTTTGAATATGATGTAGAAATGTTCAATTTTGTAGGACATTCAGTTGAATATAGCATTTTATTTATATGGGTTCAACAATGTAAAAAACAAATTGTATGAAATAACATACAGAGTGTATAAAAAAATCAATCACTAGGCAAGTACTTCATCTAAAATATAATTTGTTCGGTAGCCGTTTTACGATGATTTCGTTCATAACGAAGTAATTAAAACCTTTATATTATATCAGAACCATATAAGAAATGAAGAACGAAATAATTTATAGTCATTTTATTATGTCATCAGAGATATATAGGAAGTATCATGTATATTGTATACAAATCCATTTACATAAGGTTGAAAATTTCTAGTATTTAAATCACTAACTTCATGACCTGAATTGTAGATAAAACGAAAATATTTTATTCTGTTAATATAGATATATAGAAATCCATTTACATAAGGTTGAACATTTCTATTATATAAAGCATTCTCTCTCTCTGGTGTAAATTAATAATCAATATCAGTAACTTCATGACCTGAATTGTAAATAAAGTGAAATAATTTTATTCTACTTTTATAGCGAATAACATCATATACATAAGGTTCAAACGACACAATTTTATATTAAAAATAAATAATAAGAAAACAACTAGTCTAAAAACCACAAAATAAAAATAACTTTCATTCGATGCGATAGAGATGCGTCTACGAAGCATTCTAATTTGTTTCCGATGCCTGTATATTTTAAGCCCAAGTTTATAGTGCCTCTTAAATACCTGAACACTCTTTTCACTTTTACCCAATCTTCTTTTGTATGATTCGATTGCTGCCGGATCAAAAACATTTACCGCATATGTTATATCAGGTCTAGTTCCGTATGCCAAATTTAATAAGCTTCCAATAGCCTCCCTATAGGGATGGCTTGTTTCTGTTTTATGATCACCTTTATCTTCATTTTCGTTTTCGCTAAATCCTTTTTTCATACTATCTTGGGTGACCATTGGTGTGCTTACTGGTTTATATTCCAGCATATTGAATCTTTTCCATATCTTCAGAATAAAGGACCTTTGATGTATCTCAATTATCTTATTTTGTCGATCTCGATTTATTTCAATACCTAGAAACTTTCTAGGTTCGCCGAGATAGGTCATTTCAAACTTTTTTTACAACTGAGATTGTATTTGATTTATTTCATCTCTGCAGTTTCCAGCAAACAAGATATCACCAACGTAAATTATTAAGATTACAAACTTTCCATTTTTTCGCCAAGTAAATATGCACGACTGAAATGGATATATTTCAAATCCAAGTGTTTCCATGGCGTTTTTAAATCTTTCGTACCAGCGTTTGGGGCTCACTTTTAAACCATACAACGCTTTGACCAATTTACATACATAACCTCCACTGAGTGCTTCTTCACCTTTATAGCCCCTTGGAATGCTCATGTAAACGTTTTTCTCCAGCTCACCATTCAAGAATGCCGTCTTCATATCCATCTGTTGCAGATCTAGATTATATTTATTTGCTATTATTAGTAAGAATCTTACATCCGACATTCTGGCAACAGGAGCATATACTTCTGTTGTATCATAATTATTTTTGTCCGCAAAGCCCCTAATTACTAGCCTGGCTTTGTATCGTACTTTATTATTTGGTTCTTCTTTTCTTTTGAACACCCACCTAGTGCTCAATATTGTTTCACATTTAGGAACTTTATTGCGTTTAACTATTATCCACGTGCCATTTATGTTATGTGATTCATATTCCTCATTGATCGCTTTCAACTATTCACTCTTTTCAACTCCATTTATTGCTATATCAAAAGATTCAGGTTCTTGTTCAATATTGAAACAGAAGTTGTCTTCAACTTCATAATCTACTTTATGTTCAGCTATCAGGGAGCAAAAGTTCTCTCTTGCCTCTGATAATGTTGTTTCAGTGAAATTAGGTATCTCAGTTTCAGAGTTGATGTTTGAGAAAAACTGTGTTCCTTCTTCACCATTTGTTATAGGAGGATCATTTATTATGCTTCTTGACGTTTTTACATTATAATAGTGTCCATAAACTTTAGATTCAATAAAACGTACATGTTTACTTTTATGAATTTTGCCTGATGTGGGATCCATTAGATAATAGAAAGTTTCACCAAATGCAATCAAAAAACCTTGGGTGCCCTTTTCTTCAAAGTTATTCTTAATGTGCGGATTTAAAACATAACTAACACATCCAAATCTTCTGAAATATTTTACAGTACATGGTTTATTACACAGTTTTTGTCTGGGTACTTGGAAATCAATACTTTTCCTTGGTGTCTTGTACACACTCAAAATAAATTGCAGTGCATAAGCCCGCTTTCATTGGGGAAATCCAGAATCAATTATTAAACATCTTATTTTCTCATGCAGTTCTTTATTAAATCTTTCTGCCGTTCCATTCAAATCAGATGTATGAGGTAGGATGTTTTCTAAAATAATTTTTTCTCCTTTAATTAAGTCTTTCATATTTTCTGTACAGTACTCTGTACCATTGTCAAGTCTGAGGAAACTGATATTAACTCCTTTGTCATATATATTCCGTGCATTTTCCAGCATTTTCCAAAAAGCTTTATGCATAGATATCTTATTGGGCATGGGGTATGCCAATGCATAGCGAGTATAATCATCAATGAAAGTTACTATGTATTTTCCTCCAAACTTATAACTACAAGAAGTGATTGGTCCTATTGTATCAGTATGAATGAGCTTAAAAGGAGCATCATTACGATACCTTTTAGTGTTACATGGCTGTTTTACTAACTTTGCTCTTGTATACTCTTCACAATCTGTTATTGTGTTTGTGAATTTAACTTTGTCCAATTCTTTTATACAGTTTTTGGCCCTTTTTAAATATTCTTTTGACACAGGTCCTAGCCTGTAGTGCCATAATAAACCTATATCATCTTTCAAACTTTCAATTTTTGTCTTATTCAATTCATTGAGATCATCCAATTTCATCTCATGAGCGGTTTTTAAATAATTTTCTAATTCATTCACCTTTTCAACATATTTACATGCAGAAGTGCTTGCTTCACTTCCTCTATCACGGCAATATGTATTATCACTGTCATTTTCATTTCGGTCATTTTTATTGTAACTGTGATCATTTAATATATTTCCTAAAGCTCTAGTACTCCCTTCGTTCTCAATAACCCTGTTTTCTCCATTCCCATTATGATTTTTCATATTTTGATAATAACTTTCAATTTTAGCAAACTTATTATGTGAGTGAGAGAGATCCACTTGATCGAAATCCAACCATGTTCTTGTTCATCCATTGCTAAGAAAACAAATTTATCATGACCTTTATCATCAGTCACCTTCACACGCTTGAAGAGTTTTTCCTTTGAGGTACTATTATGGGAGGAACTCTGAGCTTGTGACTGATTTCCTCTCTGTGAGAAACTTCTACGGCCTCGAAAATGTCTAGAATTACCTCGTCCTCGTGATCTACCCCGGAAACTGCGTTTTAATTGATTTTGTTTATAAAAATAGCCAACTTTATTTTTTCCTGTATAGGTAGGATTTGGACAATTGTCTGCCTGATGATCTTCAACTAACTGTCGACAATTATATAGCAAATGCGTTTGGGGTTTTTACTGTGATGGTTTAATTTGCCGCATCGAAAACATACTTTAGCGTTTGCACGGTCTTTTAACTTTCGCTTCTCAACAGAAGTGGCAACAAGAGCTTCACCTTCTGATATACGTGTCTCTTCTTGTCTCTTTTTCTTTTTCTTCTACATTTATCAACATTGTTTTCAATTCTTCTATAGTTAACATTTGATTGGATGCATCATACCTCCTGGTTAACTCAGGATAAGAGTTTTCTATTGCCATGAGGAAATTCTCAACTACCTCTTTTTCTTGTAAGTTTTCTCCATGGCCTTCCATTTTTGTTTTTATGTCTTCAAATCGTACAATGAAGTCTACTGCTGATTCTGAAGTTTTTGCAAAACTAGCAAAGTTCCACTGTCGCTTTACAGCAAACTTAAATGATGGTATTGTTGGATTTTTAAAGTTTTTGATTTTACCCATAATTTCTCATGTGGTTTTCAAATTGCAAACTATTTTTCTATAGTCTGGATTTAAACGTGATAGAATATAGGAATTTGCAAATCCCATTCTTCTTTCTTCTTCATCAATTGATATTTCAGGGTGTGGCAAATTCTCATCCAACATATATTCAAAAGAAAATGATTAAAAAATCATTGATTATAACATTTAACACATTATAAGAAGTTTATTTTTCAAGAATGAAAGGAGGGTTATTAATGGTTTTTGGAATGAATGTTTTATTTTGAGTTTTTGACAATTCCTCAATCTTAGCTTTTAAGTCTTCAATTTGTTTCTTCATTTCATCATACTGAGTTTCAATTTCTTTAGTTTGATTTTCTTCTTTCCACTTAGATTTTTCATTTTCTTTTCCCATATCCTGAAACATTTTCTACTTTGTACTTTCTCACTACTCAATTTACAATTTAAAGAATTTATTTACATACTAGATATTTACTTATTTATATTGTATTATTTTAACGGCCGTTTTTGCCTCGTTAACAGCTTATACCAAAGAAGTGAACATTCAGCTTAAACGACTTTGAGAAAGTTAAACCTTCAAGAAATTTTTTAAAAATGTTCACCTTATACCATCTTTATACAGATAACATTTTTTATGAAGGCTAGGACTTTTCCAATTTTTTTAATTCTCCACCTTTCATACAGTGTTGAAATCACGCTTATATCACAATCCGCATAATGTGGATTTTGGCATATATATATATATATATATATATATATATATATATATATATATATATATATATATATATATATATATATGTGTTTTCAAATAACACTGTATCACCTTATTTTCTTGTTTGGCTTGATGACCCCTATTTTTTCCCTTTTTTAAACCTTTTTTTCTTTTGGAAAAACTTATGAAGTTTCTTTATTATCTGAAGTATTGATAAAAGAAACTGCCTTGCTAGCTAGCTTCATTTATTATTCAGTTTTTTTCAATCATTTACTTACGTATTTTCCTTATTCCAACATGGCGTGTATAATATTTTCGTTGGTGCTATTTTTTTTCTTTTAATCTCGCTGCCCGGCGTCTCCACCACGTTAGAATATTAAATAAAAGAAAACAAATCTGGTGCACTTTATGTGTTCAACACTTACAATTATAATGAATTTGTAGAACAATAATTAATCTCTCCAGTCTTCTGTATATATCCGGTGTTTTTGTAAGTTAGCTTCACCATGAACCACGAAACCATAAATCTGTATGACAACTCGTTCCTCTTCTGCAATAAAACAAAGTGTCGTGTTCCCTCCGGTTACCCAGAACACAGAACATACACTCATTTCCAACGATAACCCGAAATAGTAACTCATAATATTACTCGAGCTATTAGTGCGGATGTTCAGTATTACGCTAGTTTTCCAATTTTGACACATACACACACCAATAATTGACTGTAGTAGCAAAAATATCATATAATCGAGTAAGTTTTTTGAATGATTCATTTTAGAACATTTTTCTATTTTATATTTTGTTTTAGATTTTATTCCTACTTTTCAACAAGGATCAGGTTCAGATTCATAGATTTTTATAGAATATATAAATTAATTAAGTTTTTTCTTCCTCTGATTATGAGAATCAATTTTTTTATTATATATTTTGTTTCTAGATATGGATTTACTGAAAACACTGAATGCTGCTTCTCTTCTCGAAAAGAAGTCGAAATTGAAACTGACAGAACTGATAGTCGATAAACAAGTCAAATACATAAGGCTAAAATCGTCAAATCAACTGTCGAGAAGAAGGTGTTTCTTGATTTGGGAGATCACATCCTGTTTCTACCTAAGAGAATTACCGAAGAATATCGACCTTATATCGAACAAATCTCTTCAGGGCTATATTCGATTGTTTCCAAAGGAACTGTGGAATCCGGAAAATCAAACCCTGCATCTTCCTTCAAGCTGATTGAAAATTAAGGTGAATATTGCTCAATTTTTTCTCTGTGTAGGGTAGAGGTTCCCAAGATGACGAACTTAAGGTTTTCGGTCCGAACGATACTCTATTTTCTTATGAATAAATATTTTTTAAGGCAAGGCATATAATATTCAAGTGACTAATGAATATTTGAATCAGTTTTAATTCAAATTTTCTAAATAAACAAGAACTAAAATCAAGGAAAGTCAAAAGTTTAAAAAAAATCAAGGACGAACAATAAATTTCAAATTATAACTTAATTTCAATCATGACAAAAATCACACACCCACACTTTGGCTTTTGCTTCTTTCAAATTGAGTCTAGTGCATTCTGCATGTGCCCACTTGGTGCATTTATTACAACAAAATCAAAGCTCGTTATTTTTACCCTCATCTCCACAAAATATGCAAAGTCTGACATCTTCTTCAACCTCTTCGTCCATGTCATCATTACTATCCACCACAGCTACATCTACGGAACTCTCAGATGAATCAGATGACTCAAACACTTGTCGCTTTACTCTTCTACTTTTGTTTTGTTTATTTGCTGTACAATTTTTTTCTTGATCCGATTTGCTGCTGATTTTTTTCATTTTTTTCTTCGACGGGCCTTTCATTTTTTTTTCCTTTTCTTTTTTAAGTTTTTCATCGTGCTTCAGTTCTAAAGCATCTTTAACGGGCGTGCTAGTAATTATAAGTGATGGTAGCTTTTTCCTACAACGTCTGTTCTGCCTGTTTGCTTTAGGCAAAGGTGGTATTCCTGGCATTGTTTATTAGGAGTTTCTAATGTTTTTCCAATATTAGCTGTCTCTATCTTCTCTTTGTTGGGAGTGGCTGACTCTGGTATACGCTGGAGACCAGATGTGGAAGTGGAAGGCACAATTAGTTCCGATGGCAATCTCTCGCTTTGATACGTTTCCTCAATTAACTTTGGTTCAGCGTCAAGTTCCCTTTCTGTCGTTTGTGCAGTTTCAAAGTCAATGTCCGTAAAAATAACAGAATCAAACGGCTCTATGCCAGTTGCCCGAAACCCGTTTATAGCATTCGCGACGGTTGCTACTTTTAAATAGGCCTTTCCAAACAATGGGGCAATTTCACACAGTGTAATGGCTTTTCCAGGATTGTTTGACAATAAGTCATCACAAGCCCTACTATATGCTGTTTTTAAGGGGCCATACACAGACACATCCAATGGTTGCACCTGTGACTAGTGTGTGCGGGAAATCCCAAGAGAGAAATATAATTTTCCCTGCACAATGTTACAGCTTCAAAGGTAACATGGCTCGCATGGTTATCCATTATTAGCAGAGCTCTATTGTTTTCGCTAAGACGGGCGTATTGGATAAAATGTTCCAGGTATTTTTAAAAACTTGCAGATGTCATCCATCCGGTTTCATGTGCAACACCTACAAATCCAGCAGGCGTGTTGTTCATATCGGCTGGTTGCATTCTAACCCTAGGGGAAATCAAAAAAGGGGAAATAAATGTCCCACTTGCATTCACCGCGCATACAGCAGTCACATTAGTTCCTCGTTCCGCAGAAG
The DNA here is from genome assembly GCA_030704885.1 of Cynegetis impunctata. Lineage (NCBI taxonomy): Eukaryota > Metazoa > Arthropoda > Insecta > Coleoptera > Coccinellidae > Cynegetis > Cynegetis impunctata. The sequence continues at coordinate 60,883 of JARQZK010002319.1, read as the reverse complement.
ATATCTTATATACTCTTCGCTTGCCTTTTGGGGTGATTGTCCTGGGATTTTTTGTGGCAGCTGTTGATACACCAGTTTCATCTACGTTGTAAATTTGATTGGGTTGGAAATTATATTTTTCTTTGAGTTCCTTAAGTGCGTTTAAAAAATTGGAAACTCTTTGGCGATTAAATCCCATAAGTCTAGCTATTGAAGTCGATTCTGGCTTTCGTAGGGAAAAGTTGTATTTCCGCATAAACCACTGAATAAAGTGTCGTCCAGCTGTCTTGTTGTTTGTGTTGAATCTGTGTGAAATGTGACGTTTTTCTGCAAAATTATAAATTATCGTGCTGAATTGCTCCTTGGTTAGTCCAAATGCCCGTTTGTCAATGTTGATAATGTACTCTCGTAGTTCTTCTAATTCCACATCAGAAAACGTGCTCTTGAATCGACCAGCATTGTGAGGAAATTCCTGAAAATAAAGACGAATCATTGTTTTCAGCAGTATATTATTTAAGGACAGATTTTAACCGTACTTCCTCAGGATGCTTTTTTTTGCGGAGAGGGTAAAATCTGCAAACAGATCTCCTGCGCGATGTTTAGGAGTATGTCGGGATGGCTGTTGTTGATGCCGACCGACTAAAAACCCCTCTCCTTTTTCGCTTTCGCATGGTTCATCTCAACTCCCGGAATTTGGACCTAAGGTCTATAACGTCAGGAGCTGAAGGTTACCAATCATATTTCCTCATATCACATCTCACACATAAATAAACAGGTGTATAATATGAATTGTAAATACTTCTTTGTACATAAATAGGTCTTTGGGACGTATACACTCTCAACATATAATTACACCACAACGATAAATATGTAACATGTGCTCAGTGACTCTTCTCAGTCTGACTCCTCCGAGGAAGATACCGCCGCCTCTCTATCCTCCTTTTCCTTTTCTTTCATAATTTGGGTAATACAGTCATAGACAAGCCTGAACTTTTCTCCGTCTCCTATGGTTACTGTAATCAGCTCCTTTGGCGTCGGTAGGCGACCCAAGGACCTTTGGAGTTGTCCCCTCTGCTCGATCCATCTTTCGCATTTCCAAACGACGTGCTCTGGGCTATCTACCACGTGACACACTTTGCACAAGTCGTCCACCGTCTCCTGAATCCTACGAGTGTAGGTCCCGAAGGAGCCGTGGCCACTCAAAAATTGCGTAAAGAAGTAGTTTGTTTTGCGATGGGCACAGCCCATCCATGTGCGAACGTCCGGGATCAGGCGTTTTGTCCATGCCGCCACATCCCTTCCATCTCTCTTGCCATTTGTTTAGCGTCCGCTTCCTGGCCATGCGCCTATTCCCAGGTAGCCTTCACTGTGTAGAGGAAAGACACCTCCGCGGCCATGAGGTCAAACGGCGGAAACCCCGCTATGACCTGCGCCGCCTCTGCCGAGATGGTACGGTAGGCGGACGCGACCCGGATAAGACCCTTTCACTGGGCGGAGATACACATGTTGAGCTGTTTACCCTGCTTTAGGGCCTTCCTCCACACTGGGACCGCGTACAGCATAATGCTATGTATGACCCCGCATAACACCCTTCTCTTCCAGTGCAAGGGCCCCACATTTGGGAGAAGCCTCTGTAACGCACCCATTCTCCCCATAGCTCTCTGGATCATATAGACAATATGCGGGGAGAAGGACATCCTTCGCGCGAAAATGACCCCCAAGTACTTGATTTGGTGGTCCGAGGGCCTCTCCTCCCCACGCATAGGGAAAGGCAGGCCCGCTATGCTTCTTGGTCCCTTGGCCACTAGGACTTCTGTTTTTTTGTGCTGTCACTTCTAGATCTCTCGCGGTGAGCCATTCGTATGCCCTTCTGATCGTCGCGGGTACTTTGAATTTGCCTCCTCCGTGGTTTCTGCCTCGATGACATATAGCAGGTCATCCGCGTATGCTACGGGCATCACCCTGTCGCCGTACGCCAGCTCCAGAATCCCATTGTACATAATGTTCCATAGGGTGGGACCTAGCACTGACCCCTGCGGAACGCCCATCGTACACTCTCTCACCACCGATCCCATCTTAATAAACCTCCGACTGAGGTATTCCTCACATCCCCTCACCAGATATTCGCTGATGCCCATTTCCCTCTTAGTGTGGATCGTATGGGCCCTGCTCGCGGTGTTAAAGGAGTTTTGAGTTTTTTACGTCTATTGTTACCAGCACCACAAATCTTGACGCCGCGTTTCTGACTTTATAAAGTACTTCCCTCATGGCCGAGACGGTGGATTTCCTGGCCCGGAAACCGTGTTGGTGTTCTGATATTCTATCTCCCTCGTCTAGTTCCAATGTCAGCCTCCCTACTAACATTCTCTCGTATGTTTTTCCCACACAGCTTAGTAAACATATCGGCCTGAAGACAGACGGGTCCTCAGGATGCTGCTTCAGATATCTTCTTAGGGTTGGTTTCGGGAGATTATATGTTTTTGCCACGGAATTTACGCTTCTGTTGTTTTGTCTAACCTCATTTATAGCAATTCGCATGTTCTCTTTACTCCATGATTGTCGCGTTGTTTTGCGCTCGTACACTCTTCCCATATTCGATGATCTAAAATTGTGTGTGAATAATTTAATACTCTACAAGCAACATATTATATGGGAGTGGGTAAGATGACGAAATCTTCATCTTAGCTACTTTGGTATTCGTCAACTTGACTCCATCACAGTTAAAATTTTAAAAAATTACAACAAACAAAAAACATTAAGTTATTGTTTGTGAAAATATCACAGATGATGTCAAACACACTCATAAACATTTAGCAACAAAAAGTTTCCAGTTTGAACTTACCTAGAAAAATGCAGACGTTATTTTCTAAGTCACTAAAGTTATAACGAAGCACGACGCTGCACCTTATTCTCTTGTTACGGACAGACTAACCGCTGCGAGTCCAAAGTGAAGAAACCTTGTAAGGTGCATGCGCACAACGAACGTTTTAAGTCATATAGGCCCCGCAAACAGAGAGAGAGTATGATTTATAGCCGATTCGTCATCTTACCTACTTCGTCATCTTAGGGCCCTCTCCCCTATTTTTGTATGTCAAAAATGAATTTTATGTATGATTAACGAAAATAGATCACATACCTACTTAAATTTTTAGATCAAAATTATTCTCTTTAAAATTGTGAAACTGATAAAAAATTAATTTAATCTCAAATGAATACTTGTAATAGAGATTTGAGAAGAATTAATTTCACCATTGGTGAAAAGGTGATTGCACAAAAAAATCTATTTGATCCTATGCACACAAACTATATAGCATTGAACAGACTAAAATCATCCTCATGATGATTCTGATGATAAGGCTATATTAAATTCCCTCATCTTTCGATACTTTAACATTCCACTATTCACTTAACAGATAAATTGTTTTATTCTAGTAAAATATATTATAGATAAGTCAACATCATACCATAACAAGAGCCGCAGCAGCAGCAAAGCCTATCACTGAATATTTATCTCTTCAATAAGTTTCAATCCAAACAATTATTATTGAAAATGTCGATTCCTTATGTATATGATTTTGTTGATTAGTATATAATCATTTCGTTTGAACCTTATGTATAGGAGGTTGTTTGCTATATAAGTAGAATAATATTTTTTTTCTTCAAACGTCATATAAGTGATAACTTTTGTGACGTTCCTCAATGACATTAAGTGTGATTTATATGGCTAGGAGTATAAGTACTTATATATATAAGCGTATAAACACATTATAGTACTATGAATTTATTCACAATGGTATTTATTATTTATTCGTAATATTTATAGTAAAAGTACAATTATGAAGATTTGCATCATTTAAGAATCCTCCACTTCTTGCAATATCAGTACTATTCATAACAACTTTTCCAGAGTGAAAGGCATTTACAAATCCATTACTTGTATCGGGTTCATTAAATGAAGATTGTTCGAGATTTTCCGCAGAGCTAGGTTGAAGAATTCTCTTAGCAATTTTGGTTTTACTTTGCACAGAGTCTTCGATGTACCCTTCGGCAACTGCATCAGATTTCCAACCCCCATGCCTTTTCAGCGTAGTGATATCCACCCCACTATCAACAAGCTTTGTTGCGGAAGTTCTTCTTAAGCAATGCCCTGTATATTCTTTCCAATTTGGAATATTCAGATACAATGCCACGTCTTTTGCTACACTACCAATTTTATGGATACCCATAACAGCTTTATAACTTTTCCCATTTTGATATTTCAAAAACAAACGTCGTTCCCTAAAATCGGCAGGGCGCCAATTAACGTACTTTCTATATTTGCTCAGATATTCATCACCCAGGACGTTGAAGGTTCTACTCTTATTAGTTTTAGTGTTGGGAATGTTTATTAGCAGCAAATAACCCATATCTTCAAGATCATCAACTGTCATATTCACTAGTTCATCGCAACGACATGCCCCAGATATTCCAAATATCAAAACTACCTAAAAAATTAAGTGTTGGTTAGCACAATGTGAAACAAACAAAATGTAATTTTATTACCTTCATTGCCAAATACTTTTCATCTGGGGCTTCAGACAAAAATTTGCTGAACTGTTCCCTTGACAAGACTCTCGATTTCTTTGGCTTATAACCTTCTCCTTGATTTTTAAAAATGCACGCAAATTGTTGTATTTTTCAATATTCACATTATGCTTTAATTCAACACAGACCTTATCATTGAATAATGAGCCCGCAAACTAGAACTCTTCATTTTCAGTGCCATTTCGGTAAAATATGCCAACAAAACGTTCTCAGAGTATTCCACTACTTTTTTTCCATTGCACCATTTGTTGAACTTAACAAACGCAGCTTCATATACTGCAGCAGATTTCGTCGGCAGCAAGTTTTGTATAGCTATTCTAGCTGCCTCTACCACCTCGGGAGGATCATTACACATTTCTAAACTCATTTTCTTCACCGAATTTGAAATATTTGTTTTAATGGATGTCAAACAAGTACGTATCCGTGACAACGATACGAAAAAAGCAATATACAGTGAAATAAGTTAAAGATTCAATCTTGTTATCTTTATTAAAAAATTCGTTTCCTTTTATTGTTTTATTTCGAATGAAATTTACACCTTTGAAGAAAAAATAGTATATGATATTCGGAGAATAAGATACTTTATATGCTTCGCATGGATTGTCTGACTCACTACGTTCGTCAGACAAACTTTTCACGCTCAGCACATAAAGTATCACTTATTCTCCTAATATCATAATATACTATTTATATACATGATGCTTTCTATATATCTCTGATGACATAATAAAATGGTTATAAATTATTTCGTCCTTTATTTCTCAAATGGTTCTGATATAATATAAAAGTTTTACTTACTTCTTATGAACTGTGTCATTGATTATATTTGAAAATCAATCATTAGCTAAGTACTTCATATGAAATTCCATTAGTTCAGTTCAATGTTATTAAACAAGAAAATTAGATTATTAACATTATTAACATTTCCTGATGTAAATTTGAAAAAAAAAATTAATTTGAATTGAGAGATATATTTTGATGTTGTAGAAGCTAAATTATTTATATTGAACTAAGACAACTTCTTTGAAATTTTATGAATACAGAAAAATTAATTTTATTCAAAGTTTTATCTATATATATATATATATATATATATATATATATATATATATATATATATATATATATATATATATATATATATATATATATATATATATATATATATATATATATATATATATATATATATATATATATATATATATATAACTGAGATTGAATTCTCGCACATCACTTGGTGAAACATCATAAAGAATAAAGTATAAACTTTGAAATAAAAACACTTGGCTTATGTTTCACAATATAAAAAATATTTAGATACTGTATTTATTATATTGAATGGTTTATTTCAGCGCTTTGAATTTATTTTTAAGATCAAATTCCTCCAGCATTATGTTTGGTAGTAGACTTTACCATCTGTATTAAGAAACGGTAATTAGATCGAAACATTTACACTTGTATTACAGAGTTCTGTACAATTAAAAGTTGGGGAGATGTTGATTTCGGGACGGTTGCGCATTTAACAAAAAAAATATATGTATAAAAACTTATTGCGAACGAGTAAGTGAATAAGTTTTCGTATGCTAGAGAGGATATAATAATAACGAATCAGTATCATAGTCTCTTGAGAGGATTTGTACGAATAAAATTAGTTTCTCGTTATTCTTTTATTGATATTGAATACTGTGCTTCAAGAAAAACCCTTTCTAAAATGTGAGAGTGAAGACGATATTTTACATTTTCACTAAATTTTCGTGAATCGCTTCACAGGGTTTTTTTTCTTATTCGACGTCCACATACTTGAAAACTTTGAGTATCCAGCTAACGCCCGATACTGGTCGATTTCCACGTCGTTCCTTAGATGAAGATTTCAAATTTCATTTTGATTACTGGATCAATTGTAAAAGTCGAAGACATCACCATCTCCGAATTAACGTCTCCACCAACATTCTATAGTAACCATCGTTCAAAGTGAGTACCAATGCTGTTTCCGAACATCAAGAAAATAAATATATCTTAGTTGTAAAGATTCAGTTCCCATTTATTGTATTATTTCCTTATCATATTTTTTTGTCATTCGTGAGTTTGTTAGTTTAACACGAATGAAATCAGTTTAATTAGACTAATTGGCGCCCTCGTAAAATAAAATTTGATTTAAATCAGTGTTCAATACAATTCAGAATCAGTTATTAAAAGAAAAAACTCACACCCATTATTGCTCTCCGGCGAACAGCTGTCGTTCGCCTTGTAACTGTATAATCAAGTGAAAATTACGTTACACTAATTTGACGCCCACAACGTGGGGCCTGCTTAAAATTACATTGTTATCAATAATTTCTAGGATGAATTACTGAATTCTTATATTATGAGAAATAATTTTTTTGAATATTGATATTTACATAATTTCTGTTATCTTTGAATGTATTTATGATTGATTATGGAACAATTTATTCTGGTTTCCTATATTGAGTATAATTTTCGATAATATTTTTTTGCTGCTGACTGTACATGTGTATATAGGTAGTTTTTGCTATATCAGCTGAATTGCTTATCTGTTTTTGTTCACTATAATATTTTATAATTTTTCATATAATGAATCCTACTCATCTTTTGTTAAACGAACTCAATTATGAACTTCGAATTCGAGGAGTTGTATCAAATAGATCTCAAGATGACGAAAGAAAAATTTTGAAACGTTTGTTAGCTAGACAGAATGCTGGAGAAATTTGCACTTATTAGACCCTGGTTTTGATTTTGAAGTTGAAGTCCAAGAAATAAATACCACTCTCGAATCTATTACGTCACTGATTGTCGATTTTGAAGGATCAAGTACAGATTCCGTTCTCAAAAGAGTTAAATCGCGTCTTGCGCATGTCACAGATCGTATCAATTGCTTACCTCTAGTTGATGACGATGAAAATATTGCGTTGCGTAGAGAGTTTAAGAACGAATCGTATGCGACATGTTTAGCGCTTGAGGCTGATATTCATGATAAAATTTCAGCAAATGCTAGTGATCAGTTACCGCCGGTGAATGATTCTATGAATAATCCTTTGAATCTTAATACTTTTCAGAATTTTCCATCCTCTTCGAATTTTAAATCTATTCCTATATATAAGTAGGGAGAAACATTTAATGGTGACAAAGATAAGCTAACTATCTTTCTTGAGAATGTAGAAGAATTAAGGAAAGCACGCCATGTAAATAAATGTGAATTATTTGATTCAGCTAGAGACTTATTTGTAGGGGATGCTTTGTGTTGGTTCCGTCAAGCGGTTTCTGGAGTTCAAGATTGGGATTCACTTGTCGATTTGCTTAAGAGAGATTTTCAATCACCTTATCACGACGATGATCTATGGGAAACAATAAGAAATCGTAATCAATTACAAAACGAGAGTGTTACGATATATTTCGCAAAAATTAATGAGCTATTCAATCGTTTGGCACGTCCTGCCGCCGAAACTACCAAACTCAAATATCTGCGTAAAAACCTACTGCCGGCATACAAAAAGGGCATTGCAACTATAGAAACACCTACTATTCCTGAACTTTATAAATTAATAAAACGCTTAGATGATGACGACTTCCTGATAATTGAATCATTTGAAGAAAATCTTGGAAAAGATAGTACAAAGCGCAGAACTGTATTCAGCAAAAACGATAGTAGTCAACATAGTAAATATAAAGCTGATTTAAGCCAGGTTTCCTCTGTATCTACTAATTCTTCTCATGATGTTAACAAAAGTGTCAAAAGTATAAATGAAATCGAATGTTGGAACTGTCATAAAAAAGGTCACTACTACAATGATTGTAAATTCAAAAGATATAAATTTTGTTATCGTTGTGGTTCGCCTAATGTGACTGTTCGTAATTGCAAATCTTGCTCAAAAAACTAGATGATGGGATGTCTTTTAGGGCCAATAGATCATCCCAAAATAATTCTCTAGGGGCCGGTAGGTCGAATTTAATTCGTTTCGATAAAGTAGATTGGGAAAATTGGAAAATTAGAGTACGAGACTTTTATAATTTCGCATTTGTTAATAATCGAACTTCACCCCTTTTCAGTGAACAAAAATTTGATAACAGACCGTTCATAGAAGTAAAAATATTGGATTCTCGGGTTGTTGGTTTATTAGATTCAGGTTCTAACGTAACAATAGTCGGTAAGGGTGGCGGTGAATTGTTGAAACCTTTGAATTTTAAAATATTTCCTTGTCGTAAAAATTTTGTGGTTACTGCTGATGATAAGAAACAGCAAGTCGTAGGTTTAGTTCATTTACCTGTTGTAATTAATGGTCAGTGCCATATTGTAGAAGCTTTAGTAGTTCCCAGTCTCAGTCACGACTTTATTTTTGGAAGTGATTTCTGTCGCAAATTCGCTATCAAGATTAATTATCTTAAAGATAGATGGGACGTCCAACAAAACAATATTTCTTTAAATACTTTGAGTTCGTTAGATAATTTCAAGGTCGTAACTTGTAGTGTAGAATGTCTGAATTCGGAACAACAAATTATTGCTGATGATCTGTTATTGGCTTTCAAAGAAGTTAGCAGTAAAGATCATTTTGGCAGGACAAATGAAGTTCAATTAATGATAGACACTGGGGAAGCGAAACCTTTTTAGTTAAAACAATCACCTTTATCTCCATATATGATGAAAATATTGAACGATGAATTAGACGAAATGTTGAAGTTAGGCGTTGTTGAAACTTCGAATTCACCATGGTCTAGTCCCGTTCTATTAGTCAAAAAGAAGAATAACGAATATAGATGTTGTTTCGACGGCCGTAAGCTTAACGAGATCACCAAACACGATTCTTATCCACTTCCTCGTATAGATCGTATTCTTAGCGGTCTTACTGGAGCAAAAATCATAACTAGTATAGATTTAAGAAAATCCTTTTGGCAAATTCCTTTAGATCCGGAATCCAGAGAAAAAACTGCTTTCAGTGTCTCCGGTAGAGGTTTATTTCAATTCACTGTTGTGCCTTTTGGTTTGAGGAATTTTTGTTTATATAGATGATATAATAATTATTTCGTCCACTTTCGAAGAACATGTAGAACTCTTAAGGGAAGTACTTATTCGTCTTAAAAGGGCGAATTTGACGGTTAACTTGGATAAATGTCATTTTTTTTCGGAATTCTATAAAATATTTGGGGTATATTGTTGACAGTCATGGCTTGAAAACCGATCCTGATAAAGTTTCGTGTATGGTGAACTTTCCTCGCCCAAATACCACTACGCAAATCAAAAGATTCATAGGAATGTGTTCTTGGTATAGAAGTTTCATTATCGATTTTTCGACCTTATTATCTCCAATTAATGATTTGATAAAGGGTAGAAAAAAACGTCAAGCGATTGAATGGACACCTCAAGCAGAAGAGGAATTTCTAAAAATCGAAGACGCTTTGGTAGCTTTGCCCATACTTACATCTCCTGACTTCGACCGTCCTTTCACTATACAAAGTGATGCCTCCGCTACTGGCGTTGGTGGTGTGCTAACACAACTATATGACACCAGTGAAAAAGTTATAGCATATGCAAGCCGTTCTTTTCCGCGAGCTGAAAGAAACTATTCGGTAATTGAACGAGAACTATTAGCTCTGTTATTCTGCCTTGAAAAATTTAGACCTTATGTCGAAGGAGTCCGATTTACAGTTATAACAGACCATTATTCTTTATTATGGTTGAACAAATTATCAAACCCCTCAGGAAGATTGGCACGGTGGGCAGTTCGTTTAGGGCAGTTTGATTTTGAATTACTACACCGAAAGGGTAAAGGCGTTCAGAACCAGAGTGGCCTATGCCCGAAATAAAACAAGTGAGAAAATGAACATTTAAATAATGCACAATTTCAATTATAGACAAAATCGTTGTTTCAAAATAAACTTGTAATATTTAATCAAAGAATATTTTATTTATTTCAGATCTATAACAATGTTAAGAAATATGTTTTAATTTTTTTACATTTTATGATTTTGATGTGGGTTAGGCCATTTTGACTTTGTTGAAAATAAATAAACAAGGGAAAATTATGCAGGCCTAAACTGTTTTTATGAAAAACACAAAATAAAACGTCTGCGTCTGAAGAAAATTAAAGTCAATTGATTTAGATTGAAAATAGACATATTTCAGATAACACAATATACAAAAAATTGTAGTATTACTCATGTTCAATGCTTTGATCTTCATCTAGTATTATCGGCTCATCCACAGCAGTTGCAAGAGTTTTCAAGGATGTGTAGAAATTATGGTTAACCGGAGGAATGTAAGGCAGCAGCTCCTGAAGATCTTTCTTTTTTTTTGGAATCTACTGCTCGCCCTGATGGATAAAGTAACTCCAGTTTTTCTACGTTTTCTAAGGCACGACGCTTAGCCACATTGACAGTATAAAATGGAGGAAAATTAGAATTTGAGTATTTAAAATCAAATTTGTGTTTTGTCTCAGAGGTGTATCGTAACCACTGCATTCTCAACCATTCCACTTTTATGCCGTCTTCGGTCATTTTTCGGTTAGATATGTTTTTTCTATTATTTTTTTTTAGTTTTCGTTATTTTTCATCTTCGCAACTTTAAAAGGTTGTTTGTTCCGTGCAGACTCAATCACGGTTACCCAGTGATCCGGAATATAAATATCAGGATGAAGTTTTTTTGCTTTTCGATAACCCCAAAATCTTGGTCACACGGTAAAGTAGAATGACGTGAGACAAGAAATTTATGGTTTTTTCCTTCAACAGCAAAATCTTTTGAAGTTGTGATAAAATCTCAAACCAGCGCCATTTTCACATTCCTGTTTTGTCCGCCACACTGGTCACTGTACATGATAACTATATTTTTTTTGGTCAAATATTTTTTCATGTAATGCATAAGACAAGATGCTATTTCTTGCGGTCCTCTAGAAGCAATGGATTCATTCCACACATATATCATTGCTGTATTTGTTAGAAGATCATGGATACCTAGGAAAAATAATTTAACATAAGGTAATTGAAAAGAAGTTTCTTAAGGGTAAGCTTACCCAGGCAATAGGTCCAGAGCTGCCGTTTATAATAAGTTATTCCCGTCGATACAACGGGAGTGGGTAGAGTTTTCATAAAATCAAATGCAATAACAGCAGTGTCTGTCCCATGCATATGTTTCTGCAGATAATTCTCCATCTCTTGTCTTGCTAAATCAGCTCTTCTTTGATGCAACTCTCTTTCCGTTTCCAATTTTTTTTTCTCCTCCTCTGTGGCTACTTTTATTTTGTTTTCAAATTCGTCACATCTTCTGCAGCTGTCTGATATTGGCGCATGAAAATGGAGATTGAAACATGTATTAAATGTGTTCCGAAACACGTAATTACTAACAGGTGATTCTACATTTTCCTTGTAAAGTTTATATAAGATGTTGATGTTTAGATAAGGAGCCAAATATTTTCCTTCGCAACTTTTCTTCCTTATATAATGGGATTCATATACTGGGAAACGATTTATAAATTGTTTTACCTCTTCTATTGTAATATCTGTCGTCTCATTTCCTGGAGGATGTCTTCCTCGTTTGTCCTTGGGTGGTACTGCCTCTGGCTTGCTTTTTAAGACCCTAATTAAACGGCCATCCGAAACTTGCAGACTGTCTTTAAAAAATTGTTTACATATTTTAATGTTTTTTCCTTCAGCATATGGCAAATTATAAATTCGAGTTAAAGTTCGGCGGCTACTTTCATTGTTTTTGTAACTTCTGACTTTTGGTATAATACTTATTTGTCCAAACAAATATGCGCTTTGCAAATCAAAGCTACACAAACGGTAAGGGTTTTCGAAAATTACTTTACGCTGATCGGGACTAATTTTTTCATTGCATTGCTTACTGCATCCACATTGTAAGGTTTTTATTTTCTTTTCTAGAACTAAGACTCCCTTAACATTTCTGTAGGATTTACCAGACGCTCTTCCCTGTTTTCTTTGGTTTGCTTTCCACGTATTCTCTATTCTAATACGTTTTCTACTACTGTGCTTGGGGGTTGGCCGGTTAGTTTCATTGTTTTCACTTTCTGAACTTGACGGTATATAATCGGATTGCTCATCTGTATCATAAGGGTCCTGCTCGTCAACAGAAGTTTCTAAAACAAAATAAAAATTCATCAGAAACATTTTGAATGTCTGATGAATTCTGAACATCTTACCTACATTCTCCATAACGATAATTATATTAATTTGAATACACACACACAATAAAGACAAAAATTTCAATAACGTCAGTAAACTTAACCAAAGAAACTCATGTGCAATTTAAAGTGTCTCAAGAAACAGACTGGCCTAAGCCTCATTAGGCCACTATGCTTTTTCATATTTCTCACATAATATCAATGCCAGAACTATACTTGTACCGCCATCTCTGAGTTGGTAACAAAATAGAGGTTGGGCCACTCTGATATTGAAATATACAGGCCAAACAATGAATTTTAACACATAACACATAAAATGCAATTTTGTGGGTTAGGCCACTTTGGTTCTGAGCGCCTCAATTAACGAAGAGAATTTAGATAATTGGTATCGTAATATGCGTGTTCAAATCCGAGATAGTCCTCGAAAATATCCGCAATGGAAAGTAGAAAATGAAACTCTTTTTAAACTAGTTCCATCTCATGTTCCAGTTCAGTCAAATGTTTCTGAATGGAAAACCGTCATACCGAAAAGCGAGCGCAATAAAATGATAAAAACCTTTCACAATTCACCAACTTGCGGGCACCTAGGTTTTCATAAAACATTCGCCCGAATCAGTGAACTTTATTATTGGCCTAAAATGAGGTTTGATATTCTTAAGTTCATCCGTCCGTGTAAAATTTGTGGAGCTCAAAAAATTTACAACAAACCCGGTCTAGGTTTAATGGGAAAGGAGAAAAATGTGAGTTTTCCGTGGCAAGTCATTGCTTTGGACTTAATGGATCCATTTCCCAGATCGAAACGTGGTTACACATTTTTACTGGTTATATCGGATTGGTTTACTAAATATGTTATACTGCACCCTATGCAAAAAGCAACAGCAGAGAACACCGTTAAATTTTTGGAATCTGATGTATTCTTAAAGTTTGGAGTCCCACAATTTATTATTTCGGATAACGGTGTTCAATTTGCCGGCCGTACTATGGAGAAACTGGTTGAATCTTATAAAGTCCAGAAGATTTGGTATACTGCCGTTTATTCACCTCAATGTGATTTCGTAGAAAAAAACGAATCAAACTGTAGGGACAAGTATTCGTTGTTACATTGCGTTGAATCATTGCGACTGGGAGAAAGACATTCAAAAAATTGCCTTTGCTTTGAATACCGCAAAGCATGAAGTAACAGGGTATACCCCGGTTTTATTGAATTTTGGACCAAACGTTCCTATTAGGGGCGATTATTATGGACAAATAAAGTCTACCGACGGTATTCAATTATTACCTGAAAATAGGGATATTTATGCTGAAAATATTGAGCGTCGAGAAGATTCAAATATTTCTTGATTCTTGTCTTATTTTTCAGTTTGTAGTTCAAAAACCTTTCCTTTCTGACATACAGAAATATTTGAAAATTCTTCAGCTTGTATAAGGTCATTAAAGAAATGATGACATTAAGCGTAAGTGTCTATATTTTGGTTTATATTAGGAACCAAGCATTTCTTTTTGTTTTTTTTTCTTCTTCCATAGTGACAATTAAACTTAATACAAGAAGATCCTCTTCTGACGAACTGCTCATCGTACCTCACTACAATCGTTGATATAGGTTTTCAAACAGCTTACTAATGTAAACATTGCTAGGTATAATTTGCGAAACACCGCTTCTTTTCCGTACTAACATTATTTATAAAGTATCGTGTAATTATTGCGAAGGATGTTATATAGGACAGACCCAACAAGGTTAAGACAAAGAATCACCCAACACAAAAGTGACTGCAAAACACAAGAAGATTCTTGTGCGTTGGCGAAACATCATGAAAAGACCGGTCATTCCTTCAATTTTACTGATGCGAAAATAATTATAAAAAAAGACTTTTCCATGAAATGTATTATATTAAAAAGACTAATAATTCTCTTAACTCTAAATCGGATATAAGATATAAATCAGTTAAGTAATATTTATAGTTGTATTTTGTAGACGTTTCCATGTTTTTAATTTATGCCATGCACCGACGATATCTAAGACGCAGACAGGTTTTTTGTTTTGTGTATGTTTTGTATTGTTTTTTCAATTCTCGGATTCCCTCATTTAGTTCATTCAGTTCCCAGCTTGCTACATTGAATCGTTTTCATGTATATATTCTGTTAATAATTTTTACTTGTGTATGTACTTTTAAGGCAACTCAATTTCCAGTGAGTTATTTTGTACTTTTTTATTCATACAGCTGTTTTTAATTGTGTTTTGTTGGTAGTGATCTCCTGATGAAGTCAAAAAAATTTGACGAAATATTGAGAATTAAATTGTAAATAGAGTTTGATTCAGTCTCAATGACCTGTAACCCGATAATTATTATTGATTAATTATATATATATATATATATATATATATATATATATATATATATATATATATATATATATATATATATATTGATATATATATAAATATATATATATAAATAAATATAGATATACAAAATGGGCCAAACTCGATGGCCTATTAGATGTTTCTGGAGAACGGGGCATATGATCGTTTTGAAATTTTGGTTTCTTGAGTAATCAGATTTGTTCTACCGATCTGAAGTATTTACAGCGCTGCGGCGTTGCCGCTAATATTGGAAAGTAGCAACAACTTTGATATTTTAAATGGGTCACCCTGTATATAATTGCATTTTTCGCTTTGTTATTGCTTCACAATTATTTTCGTGTGATACTTCCCTATACCTATCTCCACTCGTTTTCAAGATATTCATCGATTTCCAATTTTTTGTGCGAAACATAGCTTCAATGAAATGTTCATTACTGCGGGTATTGAGTCCGTAGAAAGTTGAAATTTTGGACGAAGTTTGACAATATCCTGTGTATCAGTTGTGTCTAGAGGAATACTTCTTCATTATACATGGTAGTTTAAAATTTGCGATTTTACCGATAGGTACAAAAGTGGTGAAAAATGCATTTTTTCAGATAAAACAGCCTGTATATTATCAAATATACTGAAAGGCAATTAAAGGTCCTCTCAAATGATGTATGTTTCTATACCTGAAGAGTCAGGTTTCCAAATTAGTGCATCAACAATAAAACGTTTGCGCGTTCATTAATTCGATTAAATCAAAATCAAAATAGAAGACAATAACGATTTAAACAAAGTTTTAATGAAATTGTTTATTCTTTATGGTCAATATCATCAAAGTATACACAGAATATGCAAAAGGTTCTGTATTATATTGAAGTGTATGACTGATGAGATAACGAACTGATTTCTCGAAAATAATTAGTATACAGGGTATTACAAATTCGATGGCCTATTAGACGTTTTTGTTGATCTGGGAGATGAATACTTGGAATCTAGTATCCCACGATGAGTGATTGCAATCTACTTCTTGAAAATCTTATCACGGTTGCAGTGTTGCCACATCTATTTGTAACTAATATCAAGTTTCTTATTTCAAATGGGGAACAGCAGTATTTCATTTCGTATCTGACTTCTACTGATAAATACAAATAACTGCCACTGCACATATCGTCTACTCTAATTCGAATATTGATTATTTTGTTATTGTTTTGCTACCAAAATGGGGCCCACACAGGACTCAAATTCAGCTTTCATCCAGAAATTATTCAATGATTTCAGTATCATCGAATGAATTGACTATGATTTATACAAGATGTCTGAAAAATACGTTCTTGTAGGCGATAATTGAAAAGGCAATAAGTAATTTAAGTAGAACTTCATTTAATTTCAATCAATAAATAAATGAATGTCATATTAATCCCTAACCTAATTCATGTGTCCAATGTGCTGACCATTCACACGCAAACATTTATGTACCGAGATCATTATGTGGTTGGTTGTTGCTCTCTGAACCTCTTCTGGCCGAATTACCTTGAAAACACGTATTATTCTCTGTGTTTTATATACAATCTGTTTGATTTTTCTTCAGAGGTGAAAATTTAGAAGAGTAAGATCTGGGGATCGCGGTGGCCAAGGCTGTGGACCTAAGCGTCTCATCCACCGATCTTCAAAGATTTTAGTCAGTTCTCTGCTTACTACTTGTGTACAGCGAGGAGAAGCACCGTCCAACTGATACCAACAACTCCGATATACATGAAGCGGCAAATTGTCCAAAAAGTCGCTAACAGTTGTTATTAGAATATTCAAATATGTTCAAGAATTCAAGTTCTCGTCATAAATACAATATGATAATTTATCATTCATAAGTAAACAAAATACATTTAAGCTGAATTCAAGTCCTCTTTCTTTCATAAAATGAGGATTTTCTGCAGCCCAAAAATGATTTTTTTTGTCATTGAATATTCCTCCACACAAAATTTAGATTCATCCGTCCATATAATTTTTTGAACGAAATTTGGATCTTCCTAAGTCCATGTTAAAATCCATTCACAAAACTCTACACGTTTTGGAGGATCATCTCTATGTAGGGCATGAGCTTTGATGAATTTATAATCATGCATTTTATGTTTTTTCTAATTCTCCTTGTGGAAGTGTAAGCCATGTCTGAATCCACAACGGATCTTCTTATGGATACATGAGGGTAGACGTGGAAATACTCCAAGACGTTAATTTTATTTATTTCATCTCCAGTTATTGGTTTATTTTTCACAACTTTTGTACCTATCGGTAAAATCGCAAATTTAAAACGACCCTGTATAATGGAGAACGAATTCCTCTAGACACAACTGATACACAGGATATTGTCAAACTACGTCCAAAATTTCAACGAACCCAATATCCCAAGTAATGAACATTCAATTGAAGCTATGTTTTCCATAAAAAATTAGGAAATCGATGAATATCTCGAAAACCAGTGGAGAAAGGTATAGGGAAGTATCATACGAAAATAATTGTGAAGCAATACCAAAGCGAAAAATGCAATGATATACAGGGGGCAACGCCGCAGCGCTGAAAATATTTTAGATCAATAGAACAAAACTGATTACTCAAGAAGCCAAATTTTTAAAATGATCCTATGTCCCGTTCTCCAGAAACGTCTCATATGCCATCGAGTTCGGCCCAGCCTGTATATGAACTTGTTATCGGATACTTTCGAGAAATAAAAAAAATATAAATAATCAGAAATTGATTGTAAAAATATTTTCCTAGTCAAAAAGAAAAAAATTGTTGTAATGATGAAATACATACTCTCTGGTGTGGGAAAAGAAATTCCCAAACTCTCTTTTTAATTCGGCTCTCAATGTCTACAAAATAAACACTGTTACACATACAATTGGGATCGAGAATATTTCAAACTCATAATAATAATAATAATAATAAGCTTTATTTTGAATAACTCTACATATAACATACAAGTCATGTGCTATATCCAAACATTAAACAAAACGGCGTCAAATACTAAGTTAACAATATTTCTTACACCTAAACCAATAACACTCCAACCAACATCTTTCACAAGTTGAAGAATTCCTTTAAGTTGTAGGGCTCTAGTTTTATTAATAAAGTTTTCACTCTTCTTACAAATTGATTACTATTTCTTATCTCTTTAATTTCGTTCGGTAATTTATTAAAGAGTTTCATGCACATATATGAAGAATTTTTCTCTGTAAGAGTTAAACGGTGTATTGGAAAATTAAAATTTAGTGATCTTATGTTATAGCACGATTGCGTGCTACCTTCTGTGAACCTTTCTCTGTTTTTACTTAAAAAAGTTGAGCAATCTAATATGTACAAACCGAAAACCGTTAAAATATTATTTTCCTTAAACAAGCCTCGGCAAGATTTTCTAAAAGGTAATTTATAAATTATTCTTATTACTCGCTTTTGTACAATAAAAATATCCTCTAAATTATACTCCATTCCCCAAAACATGATCCCATATCTTAGAATTGATTCAAAGTTAGCGTGATACAAAATTTTTAAAGTTTTCTCATTCATATATCTACTGGTTGTTCTAATTGCAAAATTAATTTTATTTAGTTTCTGTTTTACATAATCAGTGTGTACTCTCCATTTTAAAAAGTTGTCAATGAATATTCCTAAAAATTTTGACTGTTCTGAAAGCTGATATTCTTCTTTATGTAGTACTATATTGTTAGGCTTTTCTTTCCTGTTTCTGTCTGTACTGAAAGCAACGAAATTTGATTTCTTTGCATTTAATAGCAACTGATTTTTTGAGAACCATTCCTCCGCTCTTGTGAAGAAGTCTGTTCCAACTTGTATCATTTTATTTTTTTCATGTGCACCGAGCACTAAATTAGTGTCATCTGCATAATTCACAATACTCTCTCCGACATTCTGTACAATGCTACATAGATCATTTAAATAAATTATGAACAAGAGTGGCCCAATTATACTTCCTTAGGCTATTCCCGTTTTGTTAATTGACACGGTAGATTACAGTGTGACCATTTTTTGTTATTTCTACTCTTTGTGTTCTTTCAGATACATATGATTGAAACCACCTATTGACTTTTCCTCTCATCCCGTATATTTTCAGTTTTTGTAATAAATATTTCTGATTTATCGAGTCATACGCTTTAGATAAATCTAAGAATATGCCTAGTGCCATGTCATTATTCTCTATTATGTTAATTATACTTTTTGTAAATTCGAATATTGCAGTCTGTGTTGATCTATTCTTCAAGTAACCGTGTTGACTTTCCGCAAAGAAGTCAGCCTGATGTAAAAACTTTATTACTCTTGAACACATAGCCTGTTCGAAAATTTTTGAGGAACTTGACAATAAACTGATTGGCCTGTAATTTTCAAATTGTTTGCGATCGCCACTCTTGAAAAGAGGTTTGATTAGCGCTTGTTTTAACTGTTGTGGAAATATCCCTTCCCTGAAAGAGTTATTAATTATATATGACAAAATTTTATTAATTTTTTTGATGGATATCTTCACTATATTTACAGGTATTTCGTCTTCACCGCTACTAAACTTATTTTTTAAGGAATTTGCTATCTCAATTATCTCATTTGGTTTTGTGGGTCGTAAGAACATTGATTGGTTGTTTTTTTTTAATGAAGTGACATCAAATCTTATATCGTTCAAGTTTTCCAACATTTCTAATGCTATATTATTGAAATATTCGTTGAATTTATTTGCTATTTTGAGTGGTTCTCCCTCCACTTGACATTCGTTTGATGGTTTATTTTTTCCCCTAATCTCGTTACAAACGACCCTCATGGTTTTGTTTCTGTTGTCGGATTTATTTATTTTCTGTTCGTAATTCTCTATTTTCAAATTTTTAAGTAACCTATCATACTCCTGTTCTGTTTTTTTGTACGACTCGCAATATTCGGGGTTTTGTCTGCTTAATAACCAAAGAATATCTAATCGATTTTTATACTCGTTTATTTGCTGACTAGGAGGAATGGTTTTCTTTTTGTAACTAATCAGTTTTAACGGAAAACATTCACAGAAAACACCACAAAATACTGATATAAACATGTTCCATTGTTCATTTACATCTCTTTTATTTATCTCATAGATTAATTTCCAATCTTGCTGTTGCAGCCTGGTTACAAAAACATTTTTAGCGTGTTCGGTAAAAAACCTGCGGTAATTTCTATTTGGTTTTGTGTTAGTGATAATCTGAAAATAAATTTTTTGTGCTTTCAGAGACATGGAATTCTATTATTTCAGAATTCCATGTTTCCATATTTGTAAATATGTTATCAAGACATGATCTCGCCCGTGCCGTAATCCGAGTATAATCATTGATTGTTTTGACCAAATTGAAGGAACTCATTAGTGTTATAAATTCTGTTTTTTGTTTATTATATATATCATCTTTCAATTCGATATTAAAACTTACTCATATTCATTCGAATTTTGAACTTGACTGAAGAAATTGATCATAAAATGGTAACATTACCTCTACCCAGAATATCGCAGCTGCGATATGTGATATTTCAGCATTCTCAACATCTCAACATGACCCCAAAATGAATACTTTGTGTATTTTATAGCAGAAAACGTGTCCCAAGTTGTGTTATATTTGAATAATTACATAGTCATCATGTGTAATTTCAAAGCATCGTGAGACTACATTTATATTTGAGATTGATTTTCTAGATAGAATTTCAAACCTAGACAAGTATTATTCAATCAGTATAATATACTGAAATTTGAATGAAAATTACACCTAGGTTCTTGTTTCATAAATATGTTCAACATACCATTTTACCATCAATATGAAAAAAATTTCTTGAAATTGAACTAAGCTTTGAATAAAAATATTATCATCTAGTGAACTCGATAAAGCCAGATTTTCATCGATAGAACCATAATTTTCAAATATTCCGTAGCATTACTTATACTGCCCTCTAACTAGGAGCGTGAATAATATAAGAGGGATATCAATATATGCATAACCAGTCTGTTACTGTCTACTGTAAAATATTGAAGATTTATATAAAAATATTTATTGATGATGAAATTAGTGTGTTAGTGTAGTACTGATCATGAAGTTAGTTGATTATTAATTCACACCTGTATACAGAGAGCTTTATATAATAAATTCGATGGACAAGAAATTTTTTTGACCTTGTGTAAATGGATTTGTATATGGTTATGTTTATAGAATGAAATCTTCCCGTTTTAGCCTTATGTATGTGCGAATTATGTATTTACCATTGATTTATATGAGGTTAATAACTTAAATATAGTTCAACTCATCAAAGAATGCACAAACATTCTATTCATAACCCTTGGGTGAATGGTTAATAATTATGAATTTCAACCGATACATGAGAATTGGACCTCCAATGAACCTAAAGTTCATATAGTATTCAGGCAGGATAATCCAATCCACGAGGAAAACACAAATATTTATCAAATCATGAAAAACATACCCATCGACCATGGTCAATTTCATACATTACATAAGGTGAACAAGGAAAAATGATTGGAAATTTGAAGGAATGTGCATCTTCTGCAAGAAAAAGTTTTGTCCTTATCAAGCCACATTCATCCTTGAAAATATTAATGTTTGAAATATCCAATGGTGATGTACCACCAAAGCTCTCACTCTGTATAATTTTCATCACACATACTTCTGCTCTATCCACTTCTTCATTAGTCAACTCATTCTCATGTATTTTCCTTCCACGACATCTATCAGAAAAACGATACATCCATGCGATCATTCTTGAGTATTTTGAAAAATAAGTGAATGTAACAGAAGTGAAATCCCCTCAGCTAACTAGATTAGAAATTGCATTTCTCCTAGACTCATCGAATGCCTTTTCCTCTGAGAACTCTTCAGACAACGATGGCCAGAATTCTTTACTCTTATTGAGCCAACCGGGTCCCTCCCACCATCTCAATTCCAGCAGACGTTTACAACTATATCCACGTGATGGAAGGTCGGCAGGATTCATATCGCCAGGTACATGATGCCAATCATTAATATTTGTCCTAGTGCATATTTCTATCACTAGATTCATAACAAAAGTGGTCCTACTTGATTCCGTTCTGATCCACGTTAAAACAACTTTAGAATCAGTCCAAAAATATGTTTTCAAAGTACGGAAATAATCCACTTCTATTATGAACTGATACAGTCTACATCCTATTACTGCTGCTAATAGTTTCAATCTTGGCAAAGTTATATCTTATATAGGACTAATTCTCGATTTAGCTTGTAGTAGGTAACTGAAAACTAGCTCATTTTCTTCAATTCGAATAAAAATACAAGCAGAATAAGCCAGCTTGCTGGCATCACAAAAAATATGTAAAGTTGCATTCCGTTCAGATAGGTTGATTCGAAATAATGCACGAGGTATATTGCATAACTGCAATAAATGTATTTGTTTCAACCATTTCTCAAAACTTTCAATGAGTTCTTTTGGCAATTTAGAATCCCAATTGATTTTCAACTTCCATGTTTCTTGTAGTAATAATTTGGGAATGAGTGTTACAGGACAAGTGAAAAGAAAAAATTCTTCATCATTCTCAGCAAAAAACTTAGGGCTATTGTAAACCCAACCCCTCAAATCAAATCCTGCACATGACATCAGAATTTTAGATTCTTCAATAAATTTCGAAAGTTCTTCTACATTATTCACACTAGCGACACAGTTGTAAACATAAAAAGAGTTCATTAATTTTAGGGCTGTTTCTTTCAAGTTTCCCGGTGCTTTCCTCAAATGATAAGAAAGTGTAGCTGCCAGTATATGGCATGTACTTGAGGATATACCTAAAACTATTCTGATGTGTCTATAAATTTTGATCTTTTTCGAAGACAAATCATCCCACCAAAGGAACCTGAGAATATCCCTATCTTCTACTGCTATTCCTATTTCTAGAAAAGCTTTCTTGATCATGCCAAGTCTGAATTTGAGAAGGATAATAGGAATGAGTTCTATCAAGTTTGGTCCTTTCATTAGGCAACTATTCAAAGAAATACCATTTTTATCTTTCGCTGATACATCAAAGACTGGCCTTATTTTCTTAGTGAAACTCGTTTCTTTTATGACTGGATGATGTGGTATATAATGTTCTCTACTATGTTGTGATATTGAAGTTATTTGTTCGATTACGCCAAGTTTTTCCCACTCATTGAAAACTTTGTTATAGTCTTGATATTTTCCTAAACGAATCAACATTTTTGTTGTTGATGAAAGCCTACTTTCTGCTATTTCTCTATTATTCAATAATACAGGGTGACCTTCAATCCATGGCAATTTTGTTGCATATCTATTTTCTCTATTGAATTTTACTGTCTTATTAAAAAGTTCAACTGCTTCGGCTTCTAAAGTATCCCGTTTTTTTGATAGAAACTGGATCCGAAATCCCCAGAACATCTAAGCTCCACAAATCAGATATTGTTGAGTCATTGAAAGAACAAAGGGCTGTGAATGTGTTTCTCAATGTGTTTTTCTGATGAAATGATCCCATTATTGTCCACTCAAAATATGTTTCTATTGCTATTAGATCATCAATCTGTTCTACTTTACCAGTTTAAAGTTTACCGTAAATATCGGCTCCCAAAAAAAAACCTATTTCATCTATTTTTATTTCAACATCAGACACTATCATGTTTTTCTCTTTCAGAATATTAATGATATGGACATTTTCTGATCGAGGGACAAAACTGCATAACTTTTCCTGTTCTAAAGCCAATAATTTAAGTTGAAAAGAGCAATTCAAGTCTTCGATTGCAATTTTATATGAAGCGTGAGACTCAGGCGCTGATTGTCTTCCGCCAAAAACACATTGTACGATGATTTCGTCTCTGAACTTTTTCAATTTCATATTTCTTGCGTAATCAGAGAGAATATATGAACGCTGAGATGCGGAATCAAGTAATGCCCTGACAATTTTTGAACCTGAATCGCCTACAAGTTTGACGACAATGGTTTGTAAAAGAGTTCCTGTGGTATTGTTGCTCATCATTGCATTCTCCACGTTATTTGCTTCTCGAGATTTTGGAACATCTTTAGACTGGGATATCAATAAATCATTGCATAATATTGGAAAATGCCTTTTACCACATATAACATTTTATGAAAGCTTTGCATCTTTTGATACTATGACTGGGTTTCAAACAACCAAAGCAAGCATTCTTTTTCGTGACAATTTCCTTTATTTCTGTTATATAAAGTGCTCGTGCTCTAATGCAATTCTGACTCAGATGTGATTTTTTTTCTTTGCAAAATATACACAATGGAGTTTTCTTACCATATTTCTCCGCAGAAAAAATTGTCGCAGCTGTATATAAATTAGGTTCACCTCTTTCCTCCTTATATCTTTCTGAAGATGGTTTACTTCTTGTATAGCTTTTCTCTTCTTTCTCAGTAGTGAAACTTGTTTCGGCCAGACTAATGCGCTCCTCGCTTTCCTCTTCAGATCGTAGAAAATCTAGTAAAATATTCAAATAATTAATGGATTTGTCTTTATCAGTTACTTTGAAATCTTTGGCATGGATATTACTACGATGTCTCTCCCAAGCCCTCAAAAATTCCTCAGGAAGTGCGGACTCAGCTAACTGGTACAGCATGGCAGCATATTGGTCACTGGTAACACCTAATGATTCTAAGGCTCTAAGATGTGTCTCTAATTTGTCATATAGAAATGTCAATGACATACCTGTTTTATTTCTGGCCTCTTTCAACACCAGGTTTATAAATTACCTTACGTAGACTCCGATGAGGAATTCATCCCTCGCGAGTCTTGCCTTCAGTTGTTCAATAGCTCTTTCATAGTTTGATGCGGACGGTGAAAAACTATCAACTAAAGCTTTCTCCGCGCTACCTGTCTCCATAGACTGCAGTAGATATTGAAATTTGTCCTCCGCTTCAAGCTCCTTACCCTCGTGAATCTTTCGGAATTGACCCCAAAATCCTATCCAGTTTTGAACATCTCCATCAAATTTCTTCAATTCAAATTTGGGAAGTTTGAAATGTCTCCTGACATTAGATGTTCCTGTCCCGAAACCCACACTGGAACTTGTTTCATCTTGATTTCTTTCGTTTACTACGCCAGACTCACATTTCGACCTACACATTATCAAATACTCACGAAACTTCTCTGCAGCTTCATACTCAACTTCCATTTCTTCATCATCAACATCATTCGATGTTGATCTACGGATCTGCTCATCAAAGACGAATAACCTGGACTCTTTATCTTCAATTTGTGCCAATCGCGCTATGATACTGTCCTTTTTCAATGGCAGGATCTCCAATTCCATTTCCAAATCATGGCATGACTTGGTAAACATTTTTCTCAATATATCCTGTTCTTTCTTCACCCTGGATAGATTCTCCATAATAACTTGTCCTGTCACGTTCGCCAATTAATGTAATATATGGAGATTTTAAAGAAATACAGGATATTTTCGGTTGAAAAAATTACTTTTATTTGACGGTTTTTAAAACAATTGTCTCAAGTCCATCTTATTATAAACAGAACTCATGTAACTAACAAAATACTAAAATACAGTGTGTCGATGATTCCATCCTCTCGACTCCTAACAAAGAGGAAGGTTTTTGCCTAGAAGGGACCCATTTGAGTGTTTGTCAGATGAGAAATTTATTAAAGTTTTTCGTTTTTCCAAAGACATTACTAGAGAATTGATAGGTATGTTAGATCCATTTCTTGAACAGCCTTCAAGGAATTCAGCACTGTATAAAAATACAATGGTATAATTCATAAACAGATTTTCTAAATACCAAATAAGTAATATTGAATCTTATTTCCCGGTTCTGGTTGCTCTGAGTTTTTATGCCAGTGGAAGTTATCAGACATTGGTTTGCCACAATGTATATGTTAGCATAAGTAAATCCTCTGTAAGTAGGTGTATCAGAGAAGTGACAAATGCCCTAAATGAAAGGCCCATTTTCAATCAATGGGTTCAATTTTCAAGAACTCTCCCAGAACTGAAGAATATTCGACAAGAGTAAGTACTTATTTTCTAATTGTAGCAATCCAAACCTATATCTACATTGCAAAAATTTGCATTTTGATCCATTTCTAGATTCAATCATTCATTTGGATTCCCAGGCATTATAGGATGCATTGATTGTACCCATGTGGCAATTTACCCCCCACCAAGACATGATGAATTGTACCCTGAACATATATATGTTAACAGAAAAAACTACCATTCGATCAATGTTCAGTTAGTATGTACCTTTATTATCTAGTATATTAGATATCCTTCAATATTCTCAGTAAACACAAATGGTCGGGCCGTCACCGAAACATTGATGCATTTCCGATACAAGATTCGTCAAATTGTAGGTGCTCCGACAGATTACTGTATCGCGACAGTTTGCCGCGGTACTGTTTTCCGCAGATAGACCTACGCAGTACCGCGTGTTTGCCGACCTTTATAACGAACAAGAACTGAAGGCAGTTCTTGGGAGGTACTGCTACTGACTCCATTGAACTCTCTCCTAGACTGGGTATGGACAAGTCTAACTCCTGTCCGTCGGCAAGTATTGTTTGCCGACAAATTTCTCAGACTGGGTATTGACCAGTCTCTTCACGTTCCGTCCGACAAGTACTGATTGTCGGAAATCCTAGTAGGTTGGGTATTGACCAATCTATTCCGTTCCGTCCGACAAGTACTGATTGTCGGAAACCCTCGTAGGTTGGGTATTGACCACTCTATTCCCGTTCCGTCCGACAAGTAGTGATTGTCGATAATATTCTTACATTGGGTATTGACCAATCTATTCCCGTTCCATCCGACAAGTATTGATTGTCGGTGAATTCCTATAGACCGGGAGTTGACTAGCTTGCAGTGGCCAACGAGGTTGAACAGCTGGCAGCGACGAAACCGACCCCAGTCCCCGGAATCACGTCAAGCTGAATCGCGGACCTAAGAACGCAGAGATCCAGCACATCCCTGCGCTTCGCTCCATCCTCGACTGACAAAGGACTGCCTGCGCACTGGAGGTGCGGTCGATGCAGCGAAACGAGATCAGAGCAGAAACCGATGCAGGCTGGGTCATTCTATTTGATTATTTGATTTCTGTTCATAATTTACTGTGAATGAACTTGTAAAGAACTGAAAGATACCTTCTTTATAATTCAGGAGAAACCGAAACCAAAACTCCGTTAGTATGTGTGTATCCATTAGCATTAGTTAATGTAGGTAAACGAACCATCTTTTAGATTTTTCTCGAGATTTTATTATGAGTCCATTGTTTCTGTTATCCTGTTTTGGTTACATGTCACTGCAGATAGATACATATAACTACCATACGTTATTTGAATTACCCTGATGCTGACATAATAAACTGTCCAAACATTGGCACATCAGATGATATAGTTTCCATTACTGAATACCTAAACACAAAGAAAACTCTATTAAAATTCGATAAAGGATGTTATTGATGTCATTGAACGATTTTAAAGTCAATTTTGAATCAATAAATTGATGCATTCCAGTTCAAAAATCAAATCAACCTTTAGACCTAAGTTATACATCATTCAATTATTTCATACTGAGACATTTATATTTCAGAATCAGAATGTTATTGGAAATAGAATAAGAAGACATGTTCGAAATAAACAACATATAACACTTAATGAATAAACATAATGAAATACTACATCCAATATCAATAAACATAAAATAAATAATTTCAGGGAACTTTTAACTCAAAGCTAGGTTTCTTAATTACTCTTTCCTTTTGGATCTGCCTCTTCCTCTGTCTGAGGCATTTCTAAGCCAGTTTTTCATTGCCGTGATTATTTCAGAGTTTGTAGCATTTCTTGACAATGCATTTCTTCTAACTGACTCTGAAAATGGTATGTATGTAATACAGAAAAAATTAATGAATTTTAGAATATTACAATATACAAGGTCAATGATCTTATGGAGCGAGTTAAACCCGCTTTTATTATTTCTTCCCGACCAATTCATATTTAGAAATAAATCATGCTTTATCATTAACCTATCATTAAGGATAGAATTCTTCTAGTGGTGTCTCCACATTCTTTGCCACCAACAAGGTCATACTTCAATAACTGAAAAACATGAAAAACTGTGTTATGGTTTTTTTTGTAACAAAATGACTGAAAAAATTCAGAATTAAGAATAACTCATTATGTTGATAAGAATTAGAAGCAATCACAGAAAAATTCAAGAATTAGTAGTTAATACCTAAGCACTGTTTGTGTTATATCAAAAACTATTTACTCACATTTTTTTTTGAAGAATTCACCGTTTTTCAGGTTCTCATTGAATTCTATGAGTTTTTCATGAGAAGAAAAATTCACCAGTCCTTCATAATTTTCAAAGTTTTCTTTTTCTCCATTTATCCTTTTTGAATCAAAATTGTTAATAGGACCCCTTTATCACTATCACTTAAATAGTAATAAATGTGAAAGGAATTTTATCAAGAATTTGTATTGTGAAATGCAAACCATCTAACCTCAATAAATGATTAATGTCCTCTTTTTAGTTTGAATATCCTGTACCAAAGTTTTGAAGACCTCTGAAAAATATTTAATATCAAAACATTACATCAAAAAATGAATTAATCACTAACGTGAATTTCTTTCACAATTTCTGCATTTGATTACAGTTCTGTGTGCATAAGTTTCTTCCTTTTCATTCCTCATATTTTGTACATGAGTGGAATCACTGGTTATAGGTATTGACCTGTTGAAAATATTGACATTACTTTTGTATGTTTCCTCAATGCGATTTTGAGTTTAATTTTCATGATTTGATCTACTCTTTGTTGAGCTTAACACTTGGCTTAATCCAGAGGTATCAACAATATTTTTTTGATAAGGTATAGTTTCCAGAGTAGTATAGGATTTCTTGGGTGTTACGTTTGTTGTTTCTGAATCAGAAAATAAGTTCAAATAGGATGGAGTGGGTAGTCCATTATCATAATCATCATCACTCTCATCTTTATCCACGTAAGTTAAACCTACGTAAGAGTGAACGCTTTTTTGATTAGTGCCAATTAAAATCATTATAACTTCTGAAATATATGTCTATTAAATTTAATATTTTAATCATAGCTAGTTTGAGTATCTCTCTACATGATTTCACTCACCTTTTTTTTTTGTCCGGTTCATGGTGTCTACAATATAAGGTGTTCTCAGATAATTTGGGGCAAGTGTGAAATACTGGTAAAAAAGCTACAATTTCGTTTTTTGAACACTTTAATATCTGAAATAGGTAAAAAGTTATGAACTTTTCAAAATGAAATATAACTTAAGTGCCTTTATTAAAATTTGACAAATTTACTGAGAAAATGAATGTGTCTCCTCTGCGGCCTCTCTTGGGGTCTGGCAGAATTCTTATGATTATTTCTTTATTAATCGTATCAATATCGTCTATATCGGGCCAAGAAAAGGTTTTTCTGTCGAATTTTAAAAATTTCCCTTCCCATCCTTCATTAGTTTCGTTCAAAATGCTGCCAACAAAATGCCTTATTCTCTTCTTGGTTTCATATTGAACTACCACCAATTTGCCGTTTTCGATATTAGTTCGCTCTTCTTCGATTTTTTTGTCCAGAGTTTTAACTGTATCTAGCTCTTCTTCTGTATCAAAACTCTCTGGGTCCAAGTCATCTGCTGAATCAATTATTACAGAGAAATCGTCCAGCTCTTCATCTGTATATTCGATGTCACTTTCTTTCTGGATTGTACCCTTTTTATTAACTTTTTGTCGGAAAACTTCCTTAGTCTTAGTCGCTTTTTTTTCTTCTAGTCTAGCTAATACCTTTGGTGCAGTGATGACTTCTGCTCCACATGCCACTTTTCTCTTTTATCTTTTTTGTACCTGGCCACTATCAGAGTGTCTTATTGTTTTCAAAAGAAGCTCTTCAAATGATAATTTTGATGTAGATCGACTAGTTGTAGCTTCTATATTTGGAATTTGTTCGATATTTTGGTTTTCTTTGACTTTTTGGTTTCCTTCGAATTTTGGTTTTCTTCGACATTTTGCTTTTCTTCGACATTCTGGTTTTCTTCAACATTTTGGTTGTCTTCGATATTTTGGTTGTCTTCGACATTTAGGTTTTCTTCGACATTTTAGTTTTCTTCGACATTTTTTTTCCTCCAACATTTTGGTTTTCTTCTCGCCTCCCAACAGCATTACCTGAGGTGTGTTTTCTCCACCTTCTTAAACATTCAGGATCATATTTGTCTTCAGATATGACCTGCCGATCAAATGACTGTATACCAGCTTTTACAAAACCATTACTTATAGTGGTAGACTTTAGGTCCTTCCAGGCTTGACCGATCATTGCCGAAAATTGTTTCTTTGGTTTAATTCCCACATTTCTCCTTTGCCAAGCCACTAATCTTTCATCCCATGTACCCTTCAGTAATCTGAACACTGATATATCTAGTGGCTGAAGAAGCTCGTGTGTGGGGGAAGTTTGAGATTTGTTACATTATTGGCAGTTGCCAATTCTACAAGAGGAATTTTAACATGGGTGCTATGACCATCATAAATAATCAGAACAGGTCTGTGTGGTCCCAGAGCAGGTAGTAGAGTTTTTTCAAAGTAATTTAAAAAAATGTCTGTCTCCATCCAGCCTTTTTCGCTGGCAGCAAATGAAATTCCCGGATACGAGTCTTCTTCATTTGGAACCCAGGCATCCCAAATATTCCTCCTCCTTTTACACAATGAGTGGAGGGGCTTTTATTTCGGAAGCAGATACAGCAGCTAAAATAGTTGTATTTTCCCGGCTCGGATCTGATACGGTTCTAGAACAAGCTTTTCTCCTTGCACCAACAATTTTTGTTTTACAAGGATCATGAGAAAAAGAACTCTCTTCTAGGTTCCAAATTTGTTCGGGCTTGTTAGTGCTAAATCTGTTGAAGTTTGATTCACAATATCGAAATATGCATTAATGATGAACGGATCTGTCATCTTTTTTGGGGCTTCTTTATACTCAGGTGGTGACGTCTTTTGAAGTTTCTGAACCAATCATCACCAGGTATGTTGTTCTTAAATGGTGTCATAATATTATTTTGTTCAACATAACTTGCAACAACCATCAGCAATTCTTTTTTCGTGTGCGAAGAGCATTTGCTAATTTGATTTCATCCTCTTTTGGAATCACTGTAGAATGGCCTTGTGTCTCGCTTTTTTTCCTCGGGTACCTTTCAGGTGATAAAATAGAGTGGTTTTCGGTATATGATATAATATGTGAGCTCTATGTATGGTTAGAGCACCGCGTTTAATTTCAGCCACAGCTAAATTTATATCTTCCTTTGAATAGCCCCTCCTCTGTTAGTCTTTCTTACGTAGACTCTTGGCATATTCTGAAATGAAAAGTTTTTACACCGCAGAAATGTACGTTCACACTTGCCCTGATGAAATGTTCACACTTGCCTCGTTATGCAAAATACTAAGGGGTAAGTGTGAACACGATATTTATCAACAGTACTAAAAAAAAACCGAAAATGCATATATACTGTGTTAATTTATAACATATTACAAATACAATAGCAATAATTAAAAATAACTTACGTTGGTAAATGTATTTTTCCTTATATTTCAAAAACAACACGGTGCACTCATCAACTGTGATCACTTCATGGCTTGAATTGAATAGGTTATGTCACGCCCGCCAATAATCGCACTGGCGTTCTTTTTAGCGGGCAAGTGTTCTAGGATGATATACTACTACGAACAAAAAAAACGCACTTCTATCGGTGTACTCCAGTCATTTTAAAATGAAATGTTCACAGTTACCCCCGATTCACACTAACCCAAGTTTACCTTATATGAAATTAGTATCTCTATTGCCTTTTTTAGACCTTTGGTTTTGAAAATTATCTGACGATTGGGACTCAGAAGAGTCCATTTCCAGTTTCCTTAATTTATTATAAGCTTTATTATAATCGTCTGCAGAACAAAATTAGTTACACTTGAATTAATTAAAGGAAAACCGTAGATTTCAAGTTTGTTGATACAATTATGATGGAAAGTTCATGAAAAAAATTATTTTTACTTAAAAATTGAGTGAAGCCATTGTCTTGTTCCATATTCAGGAAACCCTGTTATATTGAAAAAATTTGTTTGTCCAAATTATAATTGAAATTCTGATATAACTGAGAATTAATAAAACAAATTACCTGTTGTATATTTCACTACAATTGGACAAATTTGACTTTTCGAAATAATAAGTTGTGCATGATTAATAACTCTCTTTTGTCGTTGTGATGTAGACTTCAAATATAAAGGCCAATAACAACACAAGTTTCCATCATCTTCAAAAATCCAAGTACTGGAAATCAAAGCCATGGGAGTACCAGTTTCATCATGCTCCTTATCAGGAAACTCAACAATAACATAGTCCCTGAAACACAACATGTTTTTATAGTAGGGAAGGTCTCAAGGGTGAAGAGAGAACTCACTGTTTAAATTGATACTCAAATAATTGTTTTGAGGTTTTGTGAATCAGTTGTCAAAATAACGAGGATTTTTTTACCTCAAAGACTGAGCATAATAGAATACAGCTAGTTTTTATTCAAGGTTCTTGAATTTACTTACAGAATGTTATTCTTAATTACATAATAAGAACCTGCCTGAGCAGTTTGGTAATATCATGATACTAATACCAATACATAATGACAAAAAAACTACGAATATGAGTCTAACATTTTGATTTTTCCACAACAAATCATTTCAAATATGCTACTAATAATAATAAGTATATATAGAAAACAGCGAGACTACAAACAAATAATTTGTTATAGAAGTTCCATACTCATAGTGCAGTTTACTTTACTTCATTTTTGTTGAAAATGTGTTTTTGACTCAGAAGCACCAGATGTGTATTAATTATCGGTTCTGTTCAGAAACATGATTTTTTGATACTTAATCCATTTTCACAAAAATGCTGCTTCTTTCTGATAAGCATGATACAACTATTTGATGAAAAAGCTCCCTATAATACAGTATTTTATAGGCAATGTATAAATGGTGAACAAATATACTTTTCATTATATGGAAGCAATATTCCTTCACATGCTATATTCTGTGCATGTACTGTGATAGTTTCTGGTCTCAAAGACACTTCATATAGGGATAATACAGAACTGTCTGCTGGATATGATATGAAAGACTTAACAGCATGAAGTAACTTACCTTGTACAAATTTCTATTTATCGAAGTTGTGAAAGTAAATCTGTTATATTAAAATTATCCTATCATCAGTCAAAAAAACACAATTATTCCCAGATGAAGTGGAGAGCATGGAACCCATAAATGACACTTTATAAAAAATGTTTATTGTTCATTTTTTCCCAGTTAATGATGCACACGTGAAAAGGAAAAACAAAATTTCATTTGATTTTGAAGTTATATTTTGATCCCTGGAATCAGCGTGCAAACATAATACATGACACATATGATGCTTGCATTACTTTACTTGCATATAATGGATGACGATGACAGAAAACAGGATGAAACCTACCCGGCTACCCCCAAGCCTACGAAAAACGACAGCCCGAGAAATTCGAAAGTTGATGAGGTTTCAAAGTAGTCGTATACTGCAATCCGGATAGTTTCATTATCGTAGCACGGTCGCCGAGCGTCAGTGATTGCATAGATTCATGCGTCGGCCCAGCGTCGAATCTACATTTCAAATCCACCGATATCATACTGCATAAATAAGGACGAAACGACTGTGGCCCGATTATGTGAGACCGATGCCGACAAAGAACCGACGAAGCCGATATAATCCCGACATTTGACCGACGGTTTGTGTTTACTGGGTTGTGTCATTCTTATTTCAAGATTTGTGATGCCAATATGAAAATTATTAATGTAAATGCCAAATACCCAGGAAGTACTCATGACTGTCACATTTGACATAGCTCCCGTGTGCAGGATGCCCTCATCCATTTGAGTAATGCTCATTCAGATTTCTTCCTTATAGGTATGGATATTTTATAAATTTAATATGAATTTAGTTTTCTTCCATATAGGTATTTATTATTTTCTTACAGGTGACTCTGGATATCCCCTAAGGCCTTGGTTATTGACACCACTTCAAGATCCTGTTCCAGATACACCAGAATTCAATTTCAACAAAGCTTTCAAAAATACCAGATGCACTATTGAAAGATGCAATGGCCTACTGAAGATGAGATTCAGATGCTTATTGAAACAGAGTTTTGCATTATGCACCAAATATATGTGCAAGAATAATAAATGCTTGTGTAGTTCTACATAATATTTGTCTTGAGAATAACATTCCAAATTCAGATCTTACTGACAATGAAATTGAAGATTTAGGTATTTATGAACCAATTTAACAGGTTGATATTGAATATGATAATGATGTAAATAACAGACAGAATGCTGAACTTATAAGGGGTAGGAATATACAAAGAAATATTATCAGAAATAACTTTACCTGAATGTGTCACAATAATAATTGAAATATATCCTTATATTCAGAAATGATTTTTATTTGAAATTTTTTAAACTTCAACTCTACAAAAAAATACAACAAAGACCTACTTGCTTGCTATATCAAACAAAATAATATCACAGAATCACTAAACAATAGCTGTGAAGAATTTATACAAGTAGGTCGAATAATAAGTATTTGCTAAAAACTAAATTACATGAGGTCACATTGATCTGGAGTATAGTGAGAACCTATCAAATGATTTTAGGAATGTTGCAAGGCCAGTGCAACCTTTTTTAATGCTGTTGCAATTCTATTTCCTATAAACACATTCTGCTCAAGGATTTCTATTTTCTGTTTATAATATAATCTTTTTATTTCCACTTTTTTTGTAGCAATATTGCTCAATTCGTCACAGGCGTTTTGAAAATTTTCTGGACGCTGTATTGCCATTGTCCTTTTTCTTTTTGCTCCTTTTTTTGGTTTATTCTGTTCTTTTTTATTTTTTTCAATTGCCAAGCTTTTTTGCTTCTCTTCATCTTTCTCAGAATTTTCAATGATAAATGAATCATCATTCTCAAAATATGCGAAAGATATATCTTCCAATTGTTCTTCCAAGTCAGCATAATTGTGTTCATTCTCCAACCGAAAAAAAAGGAAATATCAATGCTTGAACCTTGAAAGCGTTCAATTCGATCATTTAGATAATGATTGAAGTCAAACTTATAAAAACCACTTCTGACTCTGCAACCTCAGCATCGCCTTCTAGTGCTGTGGTATCCATGATCTGCAAGAGGTTTTCATCTTCTTCTGTGAAGATTATATCTGTGGTTTGGTCCCCCTTCTGTCCTCTAACGTATTTTTCAAAGTCTTTCCTTTTTTTTTCTTCACGCTTTTCTTCATGTCCTGCCAGGTCTATAGAGAGCGAAAATCAAGAATTTAGTTCATTTCAAGTAGCTATATACAAGGTATTTTTTTACTTACCCTCCGCCAATCTTTTTTGGCCCCAGGAATTGCATTCAATTTCTCTTCTATATTTTTCCACTGTAGCTGGGAATCCTTATAAGTAAATAGAGGATGAAATTTCCCTTTCCTCAAGTCCTCAGAGGCCTCCATTATTTCGATAAAACCCTTTTCTGCTCCCTAGTAATACTACGACCTCGTGGTTTTTTTTAATATTGTTTATTTCCATTTCGAATGGAGTAAATATATTTTAAATACAAAACACAATAATAGTGAACAGCCACAAAATTAAATTGTCAAAATTTAAATCATCCAGCAGTTACCAACATAAATTGCACTTATTTCATTGATGAATTCATGTAAGCTCAGGAATATATCAATGACACACCGCACTTTTTCATAGTTCGAGAATAGGTGTCATGACAAATTATCATTTCCTATGAGAACTGAAAGCATAGGATCGTCCTCCTATAGGATAGAATTCCTGCAGATTCGAGAATCGGGCCCCTGTTGGCCAGATTCTGAATGATGAGAATATAGTGATCTGTCATCTTGGAACGCCCTCTGTTGGCCAGGTTCTTAATGACGATAATACCCTGAAACGCCATTTTGAAACGCACTCTGTTCATCAGGTTCTGAATAACGATAATACCGTGATCTGTGAGAACGCCCTCTGTTGGTTAGGTTCTAAATGTCGAGAATACCGTGGTCCGCCATCTATTAGTCAGGTTGTAAATGATGATAATACCGTGATCTGCCAGAACGCCCACTGTTGGTTAGGTTCTGTATTACAATAACACCATGTTTCGCCATCTTGAAAAGCCATATGTTGGCCAGGTTCTAAAGTACGATAATACCGTGATCTGTCAGAATGCTCTCTGTTAGCCAGGTTCTGAATTACGAGATACCGTGGTCCGCCATCTTGGAACGCCATCTGTTGGTCAGGTTCCAAGTTACGATAATACCTTGGTCCGCCATCTTGGAAAATTGCCGAAATCCGCTTAGAAACGTCATCCACGGCTGTTTGAATTTCCCGCCACAAAATGGTAGACTTCCGGACCAGAAACCTCATAGCTTATATCTACTTCGATATTATGTGAACTTAGAATTGTTTCTTCATCGATGATATATTTAGCTTTTCTGGATTCAAAACATTTTACACACAAAACTTTGTGCGGAACGAATGGGGTGAACTTTTCAGAACCAATATTATGATGACCTATATAATTCTGTAACACTATTTCAGAAAAAATAATACCACCGGAGCTTCCAAATCCAAAATACATCGTAACTATCTTCACAATCACAAAAAGCAAAATATATACTGAGTAGGAAAGGGTAGGTTACTTGATTCTTAAATCTAGGATGTGAATAATATAAGAGGGATATCAATAAATGCATGACATGTCTGTTACTGTCTACTGTAAAATATTGATGATTCATATGATTATATGGTTCAGGTATGAATAGGCCAATAGAATCCGTTAATTTTGCATAACTACTGCGTATTGATAAGTGAATATACCCTTGACGACGTGATATAATCGTTTTGGTGTTTCGCCTCGTGTCAAAATGTGAATGTTTTCATAATGACGATATTTTGACGTTTGTCCAAAAATATTAATATTTTTTATTCGTTATATAATCGTAACGAATACCACTCGAGCAATCGAAAATAATCGTTATACTAACCTCGTCACTCGACGTTTTTTCTTAAAACACCACTCGAGCCAAAATACGTCTCGTGACTCGGAAGTATAATCGATTATTTTCGATGATCTTGTGATATTATAACTGAAAATATTGATTGATCATGAAGTAAGTGATTGTTGATTATTAATTCACACCTATATACAGAAAGCTTCATATAATAGAAATTTTTTTGACCTTATGTAAATGGATTTGTATATAGCTATGTTTACAGAATAAACTCTTTTCGTCTCAGCCTAACTCATCAAAGTATGCATAAACATTCTATACATAACCCTTGGGTGAATGGTCAATAATTATGAGTTTTAACCGATACATGAGAATTGAACCTCCAATGAAATTAAATTTCATATAGTTTGCAGGCAGGATTATCCAATCCACGAGGAAAACACAAATATTTATATTTATATATATATATATATATATATATATATATATATATATATATATATATATATATATATATATATATATATATTTATATATATATATATTATATATATATATATATATATATATATATATATATTATATATATATATATATATTATATATATATATATATATATATATATATATATATATATATATATCGGGTGTAAATGAGTGATGGGTTGTCACCCCTATTACTTTTTAATGGATTCTTCGATTTTATTGAAATTTGGGTCAATTATCTCAGACATAATTTTGAGTTTTTTCACATACAGAATCAATATGGCTGACTCCGGTTTCACAGAAAACGATATAAAAATTAAAAATTCAAATGGAACACAGTGTATATTTTTATATATTTTAATTCCGAGGCTTCAAATACATACATTCCATCTGTCAGATATTCTTTTCATATTTCGTAAACAGGGTCGGTCTCAGGAGCAAAGAGAACTAATAAGAATAAGATTTTTAATGATTACTTCGTTATTTAGGAATTGAGAAAACTGATGAGTGAATCATTTTAAAGGAATTTGAAGGAGCTTTTTGATATACAGGGTGGTCCATATATGTTTCTATTTAAAAAACTGAGTTTTGGTTCGAAAAAGAATTTAATCGTTTACAAACTTCACGAAAATGAATTTTTTGAAAAATTATTACTTCAGGCAATATTTTGAATCAATTATCTATGATTTAGACGACGTCGCAGCCATCTACGATAAGAAAAACAAAATTAAAAACAAAATTAAAACGGCGCTAGAATTGACATTTGACAGATGGAATGTATGTATTTAAAGCCTCAAAATTAAAATAATTGGAAAAATATAGGGTGTTCTATTCAAATTTTTAATTTCTATATCGTTTTCTGTGAAATCAGAAGTCAGCCAAACTGATTTTTAATATGGAAAAATTCAAAATTATGTCTGAGATAAACCACCCAAATTTCAATAAAATCGAAGAATCCATCAAAAAGTTATAGGGGTGGCCCATCACTCATTTACACCCGGTATATATATATATATATATATATATATATATATATATATATATATATATATATATATATATTTATATAATGGAGAGAATTGCTTTTCTGTTCTGATTTTTTTTTCAAATAAAGATATTCAAGTTCATTGAACTAGATATGAAATCAGTGGCATTCAACGTGTACCAACTTGATATTTGCAAAGTAAGCAGTCTGCACCTACGAACGTTAACATGATAATGAAATTAGGTCATACAATTCACATAATTTATATAATATCCGCTTCGAATATTTATGAATTACTTATCTCAAGTTATTGATAAGAAGCTTGGAAATTAACAGTTTAATGATGTTATAATAATAAAATATAGATATTATTATTATTTCTATATATTCATCTATTGAAATATCGCTACTGCGATTACGGAAAGGTCAAAGGTCAAATGAATACGTCTTATCTATTAAATAAATATTTCCCTTAACGACGGAGTTCGGATTATGCGAGCTTAATCATTGAAAGGTAGCTGAACCCCTGTTATTTTTCTGTCAGTTATCTAATGTCATTAATCGTTCGAATGTTATGAATTAATTAATTTTTTCTGTTCAATATTCAATAATGTCCATTCTGTTCAAAGCCATCGACAACAACATATATAATGGAGAGAATAATTCTTGTGGTCAAAGGGCTGAACATAAAATTATACAACTACATATAGAGATACTGGGTTCAACCCCTGCACTCGATTTTTTCAATTTAATTTTTTTTAAGCTCGGTTGTGTTGTACTCCTAATATAGAGGCTCGATCCCCGCGCTGGGTTTTTTTATTTATTTTTTTTTTAAAGCCTGGTAGAGCTATGAACATAGTGTTGAACTCCTAATATAGATATAAAAGGTTTATTTCTACATGGGGATTTCTTAAACTTGAAATATTCTTCTTAAAGCTTGGTAGAGCCGTGAACAAAGTGTTGGACTCCGAATATAGAGGTTCAATTCTACATTCTGATTTCTACAATTTGAATTTTTTTTTTAGCTTTTTTTTTTTTTAGTTTGAGAATTCGATGTAAGATTGAACTTGCTCAAAAAATTGTTGTAACCTCTGCTATTTTACACAATCTTGCCTGTCAAGAAGGGGAAGAAGTATTTGAAGACCATGCAGAAGAGGAGGATGCCGATGAGGAGCAGCACTTGGAAAGGGCAGAAGTGGGTGGACAAGAAGCTCATTCTGATCTCATTAATAATTATTTCAATAACTTGTTGGATTGATATACAAATTAGAAATATAATTTTATGCAAATTTTTTGTTTTCTATGACTTGATCAAATGAGTTCATTAAACTTATTTCACTTATATTGAATATATTCAGAGATTATTTATATAAAATAACACTCTAGAAATTCTGGCCCGAGGAAAGTTCAAATGAAATGGCTTGATGATTTCAAATGCAAGTTTTGTATACTTTGATCAAACATTGTTCCAATTTTTATCTGTACATAATTTACGAAATGAGTAACTGAAACGTATTATATTTATGTTAAACTTGCTCAATAAGTATTACTACAAAATAAAGTCTCAAGAAATTAATAAGTATTACTACAGAATAAAGTCTCAAGAAATTCAGATCAATCATAGATTGCAGAAAAATGAAATGTAAAGGCATGCTGATTTTCAATAAAGTTTGATCTCTATGTATTATTCAATTTAACTCTGCATACTTGATAAAATCAGTAACACAAAATAATTTGTAGAAAATATATTCAGTTATTAATTGTTTTCACAAAACATAAGTTCAAAAAATTTTACAATTGACCAACATTCTGAAAAATTATTTACAAGTAAGCTTCCTTCTAAATTAATTAGTTACAGTCTTCTCTCACCAATAGTCTCCTGGCCAATTCATTATATATTTCCAACTTTTCCAATATTCTGAAGTTTTATGATTTTCTTGGATGAGATTCTTTTTTTCTAATTCCACCTTTTCTATCTGAGCCTCATGGTATTGTTCTTTCCTCTGGTCTTCTTCCATTATAGATTCTTTTTTCAAATTAGCAATTTAATTTTTTTCACTCAGTAGCTTCTCCAATTTTTCGTTGAAATTGTTCCTCATTGTTTGTAAAGCAGGATGTTTCTTCGATTTAAAGGAAGACGGTCCCCATTTAGATTCAAACTGTGAGCATTTTTCCTCCTAATGAGAGAGACTGTCATTAGTTATTGTGTACAAATACATTGTTGTCTTGTCCTACTTATATTTGGATGTTGTCGGTGTTTTAGCAGTCAAAAGTTCTGTTGCAGGTCCAACCTATAATGGAATTTAAATCAGATCCACTACTATATATATATATATATATATATATATATATATATATATATATATATATATATATATATATATATATATATATATATATTATATATATATATATATATATATATATATAGATATATATATATATATATAGATATATATATATATATATATATATATATATATATATATAGATATATATATATATATATATAGATATATATATATATATATATATATATATATATATATATATATATATATATATATATATATATATATATATATATATATATATATATAATCTCTGTGTAATTATTAGCAATAACAGGTCTGTTCAATCTTAAAAAACTCGATTTTATTGAAAAGTTGACGTTTCACTACGATATTTGAAAAAATTGAAATTTCTTTGACATTTATTGATTTGAAAAAATTTTTAATAGAACAGACGACTTGTCTTGTTAAAATTTTTTTCGGATGTGGTTGTTCTCTGTTATTTATTATGTGCTATTCAGTCTAATATTAACATTCAAAATTGTTATCATTAGAAGGTAAGGGAAACTACAGAAACCTTTACCCACGTAATGTTCGAAAAAAATAATAATAGGTTACTATTTATCTAACAACAAAGAAATTAGTCGCAGGAAAATATTGAAAAAGTAGAGCAGAATTATCGGTATAGAACGCTTATATGGAAGCAGCCGTTGACACGTGTTTCGGACTCTTTGGTCCTCATCAGAACGGCGTAGCTAAGCATTGGAATGAAAATTTGGAGATGAAAATAGTATAACAAACAAAATCCTCTATTATGGAAGACAATCACACATCCGAAAAAATTTTTAACAAGACAAGTCGTCTGTTCTATTAAAAATTTTTTCAAATATCGTAGTGAAACGTCAACTTTTCAATAAAATCGAGTTTTTTAAGATTGAACCAGCCTGTTATTGCTAATAATTATCAAGAGATTAAAAATAGATCACAGGCAACAACAATTCAAATAAATAATTAAATATTGCAAGCTGAAAATATGGCAATGATCCCAAACTTAAACTGAGAGTTTCAAACTTTGTTTTATCTTGTGAGTACCCTTTTTTTATTTAAAATTTTGAAATTATAAATAAAAATTTCATTAAAAACAGCTACTTCCATATAAACGAGCTTTACCGATAATTTTTGCTCTACTTGTTTAATATTTTCCCGCGACTAATTTCTTTGTTATTGTTAATTTACTCTTTCTGAGTTCTCGCAGATGGAATTAATCGCCTCCGTGGCAAAGTTTGACCAAATCTCCCATACCGGAGAGTTCAAACAATAAACCGCAAATGTGTGATTGTCTTCCATAATAGAGGATTTTGTTTGTTATACTATTTT
This sequence comes from Cynegetis impunctata, assembly GCA_030704885.1. Lineage (NCBI taxonomy): Eukaryota > Metazoa > Arthropoda > Insecta > Coleoptera > Coccinellidae > Cynegetis > Cynegetis impunctata. Next base: position 18,580 of record JARQZK010002319.1, on the reverse strand, counting down.
CATCTCCAAATTTTCATTCCAATGCTTAGCTACGCCGTTCTGATGAGGACCAAAGAGTCCGAAACACGTGTCAACGGCTGCTTCCATATAAGCGTTCTATACCGATAATTCTGCTCTACTTTTTCAATATTTTTCCTGCGACTAATTTCTTTGTTGTTTAGATAAATAGTAACCTATTATTATTTTTTTTCGAACATTACGTGGGTAAAGGTTTCTGTAGTTTCCCTTACCTTCTAATGATAACAATTTTTGAATGTTAATATTAGACTGAATAGCACATAATAAATAACAGAGAACAACCACATCCGAAAAAAATTTTAACAAAACAAGTCATATATTCTATTAAAAATTTTTTCAAATCAATAAATGTCAAAGAAATTTCAATTTTTTCAAATATCGTAGTGAAACGTCAACTTTTCAATAAAATCGAGTTTTTTAAGATTGAACCAGCCTGTTATTGCTAATAATTATCAAGAGATTAAAAATAGATCACAGGCGACAACAATTCAAATAAATATATATATATATATATATATGAAAAACTTGGTTCTCGGAATGAACCGCGTAGAAGATTCGAAAAATCTCGACGTTTCGGCTCCTTTTGCGGAGCCATCTTCAGGCGAATAAGAAGGGAAAATAATTCAGATACGTGGCCTCAATCTGCCTACTCCACGAATTGAATTAGGAGGAATCGAAAACAATACGATTGCGTGGTCTCAACCTGCCTACTCCACCAACCCTACTGATTCCTGTCAACTCTGAAGTCTCAACCTGCCTACTCTGCAGAGTCAAGTGACGGGTCGATCGTCGCGTGGTCGTATTTATGAGGGAGGGGGGCGGGTACTCATGCTCATCAGTGCGGGATGCACTCTGATTGGGTGTGACATGACGACCACTGAGAAGTGGTTTCCATGCTGATGGGAGTCTGTGACTGTCATCTCAAACAATTTGGACTTTTTTCTATTTCTTCAGCTTCACGGAAAATTCGGGATTTAAAGATCGGACGGGAGCAATAGGCTTTGTATTGGGGAAATCGATAATGTGGCCGGTTTGGGTGTGATGTTGGGAAAGGGCATTGGTCATATCTGAATGTCTTACTGAAATTGAATGTTCCTTGGTACGGACCTGAATTCGTCGGTTCGTTTGTCCTATGTAAGAGAACGAGGACAATTGGAACACGGAATCTCATAAACACAGTGATTTTGGTTAGGAATTTTATGTGACTGAGAACGCTCAGTCTCACCACCATCCTCCTCAACTTAACTCTGTAGTTAATACCCTAATCTATCGCTCTATTCGACTATCTGACGACGAACACCGTGAATCAGAACTCAATACTCTAAAACATACCCTATTACAGAACGGTTACAACACATATCAAATCAACAAGAACATACGCAAACACACAAACATCACCCCACCTCTACCACTTTCCAATTCCACTGACCAGGAATCTACACCTAAATTATTTCTCCCTTACATCAAAGGAGTAACAGATAAGATCGCAAGATGTCTCAAGAACACAAACATCAAAACAGTATTCACCACCTAACATAAACGCCCCCATCTGGTCAGATCCGTCAAGGATAAAATTCCTAACGAAAATCACGGTGTTTATGAGATTCCCTGTTCCAATTGTCCTCGTTCTTATATAGGACAAACGAACCGAACCGAACGAAGGCAAGTTGAGACCACGCAATCGTATTGTTTCCGATCCTTCCTAATTCGATTCGTGGAGTAGGCAGATTGAGGCCATGTATCTGAATTATTTCCCCTTCTAATTCTCCTGAAGATGGATCCGCAAAAGGAGCCGAAAAGTCGAGATTTTTCGAATCTTTTACGCGGTTCATTCCGAGAACCAAGTTTTTCAGATACTTCCGACCGCGGAAATCTTTCTGAATATATATATATATATATATATATATATATATATATATATATATATATATATATATTTATTTATATATATATATATATATATATATTATATATATATATATATATATATATATATATATATATATATATATATATATATATATATATATATATTTGAAAAACTTGGTTCTCGGGATGAACCGCGTAAAAGATTTGAAAAATCTCGACGTTTCGGCTCCTTTTGCGAAGCCATCTTCAGGAGAATTAGAAGGAAAAATTATTCAGATACGTGGCCTCAATCTGCCTACTCCACGAATCGAATTAGGAGGAATCGGAAATAATACGATTGCGGGGTCTCAACCTGCCTACTCCACTAACCGCACTACTTCCTGTCAACTCTGAAGTCTCAACCTGCCTACTCTTGAGAGTCAACTGACGGGCCGATCGTCGCGTGGCCGTATTTATAGGGAATTCCCTATAAATACGGCCACGCGACGATCGGCCCATCACATAAAAAAAAACATTTTAATGCTATATTTGGCTGGTTTATTTGGAATGTATTGTACAAAACTGCCAAGCCCTCTATAGGCTTGCAACTTCTCATCAATTGTTACAAGTTGACCTAGACTATAAGTTGACTCACAATTCTGTATAAAAAATTCCAGTATTAACCTTATGGCTGCTTATTTATCTTCTCGTCGCCTTCCTGTCCTGGTAGTTTTCCCATCGGATTGTACACAACGCAACAGAAATAAAAATATTTTTAAGCTCATAACTGCTCTAACTATTTCAATTTTGGTCCCATATGTGGTCCAGATTTCCAGAACATTTGTGTGATTAAGTTTTTTACTGCCTAGTGAATACCTACAGTAAACCAATCAATGTCATTCAGATTTTTTGTTTATCACTGTTAACCTTGACATGAACATTGAAGTAGATAGAACATTGAAATTTGGCTACCTTATAAGCTGCAATAACAAAATAATTATTTTCTATAATGAATACAAACTTTAGTTTATTTAATTCTTAAGTGGTCTTTTTTGTAGACATAGGCCTAAATTATTTTTCAGAGTTTTGTTGAAGAAAAATTATTTATTATCTAAGAAATAAATGAAATTATTTGTAATGAATTACTCCCTAATAGTGATAATAGATAGTAGTATAATATATTAGTAATAGTAATTTTTTGTTTTTGGCTTTCGATTTTGATAGGCTAAAATCGTTCTTAACACTTACCTAAATATCCTTATTCACAACAGTTTCCCCTTTCTGAACTTCGTCTTGGTAAACTCATCAATGATGATGTCCAGGATGGCTTGACACTCGGTCTTGACACATTGGTGAGCGTAATACGTTTTTACTCTGTTCAGTGTAGAAAAAGAGCGCTCTGTGCTAGCAGCTGTAGCAGGGATTGTTTCAAATATTCGAAGGACTACAGGAATATTTGGAAACAAATTTTCCAAATTCAAAGTTTTGATTTTGTTTAGGAGTTCAGTGGTAGCCAAAGTTGGCTGAATATATTGAGTTCACGTTGATCACCTCATCAGCAAGTTCAGTTCCTATATCTCTTGGTTACTTCTGAACTAGATCTGCTGCTTTTTTTCAAGGTTATTTGTAATTTCTTGAAAGGTCCATAATACAGAAAAATTTTTACACAAAGATGACACTGATTTGAATCGAACAGTCATTACTCATATAACATTGAAACGTCAAGCTCGAAAATTGCCTTACAATCATGCACGACTTCAGCATTATCCTCGCATTCTTCACCAGCTGGTCTTTTTCGTTTGTTTCTTCTATTCTGTTCCTCTTGAAGTTGTTATGGCCAACCAATGTTTGCAGCGAAAATCGGAGCTTCTCTAAATATTTGACTCCATCCTTCGAAGCGAATTTTGGTACACTTCAAAAGGCCGTTTCTTGATTTTTCAAATGGCACTCTATTTATTTGATTACTCAGTCGCATAGAACATGTCACTCTTCATCTTCTCTAGCTCTGAATTATCCTCGCATTCTTCACCAGCTAGTCTCTTTCGTTTGTTTCTTCTATTCTGTTCCTCTTGAAGTTTTTACGGCCAACCAATGTTTTCAGCGAAAATCGGAGCTTCTCTAAATATCTGACTCCACCCTTCAAAGTGGATTTTGGTACACTTTGAAAGGCCGTATCTTGATTTTTTGAATGGCGCTCTATTTATTTGATTACTTAGTCGCATAGAACATGTCATTTTTCATCTTTTCTATCTCTTATGTTGTTCTCCAAAAGTTGATGAAAATTTCGAAAAGATTCTCTGATTCTCTCTTGCATATTTTCCCTGGTAGTGACTTCAGCTGCATGTACTCGATCGTGAACATATCCCCAAAAAGAAATTCGGTTTTGTCAATCCAGGTGACCTCGCAGGCCGTGGCGCCGGACCTCCTCTGCCAATCCAGCGATCTTCGAATTGTTCATTCAAATATTTCCTCACAATTCGTTTGTTGTGTGGAGGGACACTATCATGCTGAAACCAAAGTCTTCTGTAGAGATCCAGTGGCAAATCATCCAGGTATAATTAAAAATCATTACGGAGAAAATCAAGGTACGTTTTTCCATTTAGTGGACCATCAAATAAGTGCAGGCCAACAACTCTATGGCCCACCACACCTCCCCATACATTAAAAAACCATCGATGTTGGTGGTCATGCAGTGTTGCTAATTTAGCGACTTTGTCGCTAGATCTAGCGACATTTCGATTTCTACAGCGGCTTGAATTATGTGTCTTGCGACAAAAAAAATCTGGCGACTATTCTAACAACTTCTAGAGTTTAAATAAAAAAATTAATAAGTATTTTAACTATCTTCATGAAATATGGCAAGATCTCAGCCCAGAAATCTATCTTCTCTATATTCGGAACGGCGTTCCGAAATCGGATATTCTCACAAGTCTGTCTTTTTCCCAGCCTTTGAATGAAATGTACTCCTGTCAGAGTAATATTTATCCAATTTCGGAACGCTGCCATAAATTCTTATGCTAATGCCGGGATTCCCTCAATGCTGTGTACAGGGGAATCCCGGCGTATTAAGGTATTGTATATTTGAGTATTCATTTGTTGATGGCGTGTATTGTGCTTTCTAATTGTACAAGATTAGCGGTTGTTTACTAAATTTGCTGCAAGTTACGTAAACCCTAAGTTACGTAGTCAGTGATTAATTACGTTTGTTGAAAAATGGAAATACCTATAAGGAAAAAAAGTTACTCACAGAAGTATAGAAGAGAGTGGGAAGGCACTCCAGAATTGAAAAGATGGTTGGCACCGGTTCAAGGAACTGATTTAAAAGGTATGTATCGCTGGTGTCAAGCTGAATTTTTTGCCAAAATCAGTGATATAAAAAAACACTCGCAGTCTCAAAAACACGAATTAAAAGCGGAAATGATAACGAAACAAAAGCCATTGTCACCATTCCGGGCAGTTGATAAAATAAAGCCCTCAAGTAGAGCAGAAGCAGCCATGGCTCTATTTATTGCCGAACACTGTTCCGTGGTGACAATAGAGCATTTGGGAGAGATGTGTAAAAAACTCTTTCCGGATTTTACATGCGGCCATGATATAGATATACATAGAACTAAATGTTCTGAAATAATTAATGAAGTATTGGGACCGCACTTCAAAGAATCGCTGAGGTTGGATATCGGCGACCAAACATATAGCCTCATGCTAGATGAGGCAACTGACATCAGTGTCCTGAAATACTTAGGAATACCAATGAGATATTTCAGTAATTCACAAAATAAAGTCAACATTTCTGACACTAGCACATATTACAAAAGCTGATGCAAAAGGGCTTGCTGGAGCAATCATAAACACATTGAACGATAATAATTTAAAATTGAAAAATTTGGTCAGTATAGGTACTGATAATGCTTCAGTGATGACTGGTGTGAATAATGGATTGCATCAAATTTTGAAAACAGGACATGGATGCCTAATCTAGTACTTCTACGATGTGTATGCAACTAACGGTAAGTCATGCTTCTGAAAAAACCTTGCCACGTAATATTGAGTACATAATAAGGCAGACTTATAACTGTTTTTTGCTATCTCCCAAACGACAGGTTGAATACAGACAAATATATGAGATCATCAATTGTGGATCGCAGCCTTTGAAAATTCCTAAAATGTGTACTACACGATGGCTATCAATATTCCCAGCAGTTAGTCGCATTTTACAACAATGGGGTAAACCCAAGTAACATTTTAACATCCTAGGAACGTACCGGGAATGTCCGGCATGGTCCAAGGTACATTCCTAGAATGTACATAAATAGCATTATTTACATCCCTAGGACTTGCTTGGGTTGTGATTTTTGTGTCATCAAGTACCTAGCATGTACTTAATATGTCCCTATGTACCACAGTGTATGTGTGTGGAATGTTTTAGGGATATTCGGAATATCCTCACATATGCATGTTATATAACAGGAATATCCCCGAAGGAATTACTGTTCGTGAATATTCCCTTTATATTCTAAAAATGTCCAGGTTTATTGCAATACATATACCAGGTATATTCCTCTAATCTTGTCACCTCAAAGATTGTCGCCTCCACCATTTTATTGTAATTAGTATACACGTTTCGGCTAAAAACCGTATATTGGATAATACTAGAATAACCCGGATAAAGTTAAAATTATATCCAAATAAAGTGGATATAATTTTAACATTATTCGGGTTATTCTAGTATTATTCAATATACGGGTTTTAGCCGTAACATATATAATTATATATAACGTAGTAGTAAATATTGAGTCACACGCATAATTATTAAACAATGAAGTTTGTTCAAATTAACTCAATAATAATATTTATGTATTAATTCTGCTTCTATTTTCTAAATATTAATGAAGGTGATGACCAGATGGATTGCTGCACCCACTACAAAAACAATATTAAGAATAATATTATTTATTTAAAGCACCCAAATAAAACATAAATAACTTGAAACAAAGTAAACTATAATAAGAATATTATTCCCATTTATTTAAAACATATATAAAGAATATCAAGGATAATATTCTTATTCATTCAAAACAACATATGAAAAAACATTCATAACTAAAAACAAAATGAACTTCAGAAAAAAAAAATTTTAAATTTCATCATTATTATTGCCACCGCCATTATCTAGCAGCTTCCTTTGATGCCTTCTCCATCCTATCTTTGGCTCTCACCAGCCAAAGTTTCATTACAGCAATTATCTCAAGTTCCGTGCTCATAGGGAACATCAGTCTCACACCTCCTACAAAAAAAGGTCTACCTATTAGCGAAAGTTGGATATTCATGTTTTTGTGGGAATTTCTGATTTATTTTTTGTTTTTTTATCCCCTGCTTCATCTCTACTTATATTATTTATCCCTAAAACAATAAAATTATTGGCACACTGGTAACCATAAAATGTACCTGAATTATTAGCTGGTATCTGTATTCAAATGCAGAAATATACCTGATTTACCAAATTGCGGGTATTCCCTTGAATCCGAAGATTCAGGGCCTGACGAGGACGACGTATGTTTATATTTCATATTTTTTTTTGGAATTCTCTTTAGGCGTAGTTCACTATCAAAGGATGATAAATTGCTGGAATATTCAGCTTTTTTTACCCTCTGCCTTGCATCTTATACAATATATTTAATGAAGGACTTTTGATAAAATGTAATTTACATAGGCACTATTATTGACTCAAATCCTACCACATTTGCAAAGGATTCTTGCATGATAAGCATGCCAGTCTGTATCTGGCATAGACTTTGATTTAATTGCCAGCTGCATCTTTGCCTTCGTGATTTTTCGGGGTGGCAGAAGCATTCATTTGTTTTTTCTATGTACCAGACATCTGGTACATATTCCACTGATTCGTCACCAATAAAATGGACTACCAACAAAGTCATTTTTTAATCTATGTAAAGAATGAAAATATAAATGTCAAACATGCACATATATATATATATATATATATATATATATATATAATAATATATATATATATATATAATATAATATAATATATATATATATATATAACTCTTGATAATTATTAGCAATAACAGGCTGGTTGAATCTTGAAAAACTCGATTTTAAATAAAAAATTTGACGTTCCACTATGATATTCGTAATTGAAATTTCTTTGACATTTTATTGATTTAAAAAAATTGACAAAAACAGGGCTGCTTAGTATATGCTATTCAGTTCAATATTAACATTCAAAATTGTTATCACCGAGATGGGTAAGGGAAACAAAGAAACCCTCACCTACGCAATGTTTTGATAAATAAATAATAAAAGGGTACTATTTATCTAACAACTTAAGAAATGAGTCATGGGAAAACATTAAAGAAGTGGAGTAGAATTATCGGTATAGACGCTTATATGGAAGCAGCCGTTGACACGTGTTTCGGACTCTTTGGTCCTCATCAGAACGGCGTAGCCAAGTATTGGATTGAAAATTTGAAGATGAAAAAAGTACAACAAACAAAATCCTTAGATACGGAAGATAATCACACAATTGTGGTTTATTGTCTGAACTCTCCGGTATGGGAGATTTGGTCAAACTTTGCCACGGAGGCGATTAATGCTATCCGCGAGATCTAAGAACGAGTAAATAAACAATAACAATGAAATTAGTTGCTGGAAAATATTAAATAGGTAGAGCAACATTATCGGAATAGTTCGTTTATATGAAAGTAGCCGTTTTCAATGAAATTTTTTATTTATTATTTATAATAAAAAATTTCATTGAAAACGGCTACTTTCATATAAACGAACTATTCCGATAATGTTGCTCTACCTATTTAATATTTTCCAGCAACTAATTTCATTGTTATTGTTTATTTACTCGTTCTTAGATCTCGCGGATATCATTAATCGCCTCCGTGGCCAAGTTTGACCAAATCTCCATACGCGGAGAGTTCAGACAAATAAACCACAATTGTGTGATTATCTTCCGTATCTAAGGATTTTGTTTGTTGTACTGTTTTTCATCTTTCAAATTTTCAATCCAATACTTGGCTACGCCGTTCTGATGAGGACCAAAGAGTCCGAAACACGTGTCAACGGCTGCTTCCATATAAGCGTCTATACCGATAATTCTACTCCACTTCTTAATGTTTTCCCATGACTCATTTCTTAGTTGTTAGATAAATAGTACCCTTTTATTATTATTTTCAAACATTGCGTAGGTGAGGGTTTCTTTGGTTTCCCTTACCATCTGGTGATAACAATTTTTGATGTTAATATTGAACTGAATAGCATATACTAAGCAGCCCTGTTTTTGTCAATTTTTTAAATCAATAATGTCAAAGAAATTTCAATTACGAATATCATAGTGGAACGATCAAATTTTTTATTAAAATCGAGTTTTTCAAGATTCAACCAGGCCTGTTATTGCTAATAATTATCAAGAGTTTAAAAATAGATCACAGGCACACAATATTCGAATAAATATATATATATATATATATATATATATATATATATATATATATATATATATATATATATATATATATATATATATATATATATATATATAAGTAGTGTACCTACAGGGGTTCTGGGACAGCTCGATGGCATGTCCCAAAATTTTCATGTCCACTCTCGGTGACCGCACCCTCAGGTTCTTGTAGAATACCCCCGAAGAAGTAACCCCTAAGAAGTCTTAAGCAAAAGAAGTGTAGTCAATGACCAGAAGAGGTTGTTGAAAAGAGCCGTGAAATTTGTGACGTAACACAATCTGAAGACTCGTCAATGACCAGAAGAGGTTGTAGAAAAGCAAGAAGTCTTCCGTGAAAGAAGTCCATTGTCAATGACCAGAAGAGGTAGTAGAAAAAAAAAGTGCGTACGAAAGAAGTGACGTGTACGAGAAAGAAAAAGAAGAAGAAGAAAAATGGCAGTAAATAGTGCCGTAAATGCAATCTGGAAGGAGCGTGCGTATCAGGATATCAGGAGAGTGAAGAGGTATCGGTATCGGAATTTCTGCATGCATAGATGCACGAACATGTAATGTGGGTTGCATAAAGCACAATAAAAAAATGTCGTCATCATATAAACATTTGGTGCATGCATAGATGCACGAACATGTAATGTGGGTTGCATAAAGCACAATAAAAAAAAAATGTCGTACACATATAAACATTTGGTATAGTTATATAAAAGAGAGAGATTGTTTGTTTGGAAGCGAGCTTAAATTCTTCTCGTGGTACACGCTGAATAGGAGGTGTTCTCAGGAGCCGAGCCTAGCCTAGCCTATTCGAAGAATATATATATATATATATATATGTATATATATATATATATATATATACATAAAAAAAGTAGAAAAAATGGTTATACCTGTTAGATATGTTTGTCCAAAGTGTCGAGGTGAAACGGATATACCGAATATGATTAGCATGGCTTGTTCGTTTTCAGATTATTGTAAGGAAATAACAGAACATATTCCTTCGGAGTTGATTGGAAGCAAAGAAAAACATAATTTGATAAGAAATAATGGGAAACATATTACCAATTAAATGGAGAATGAATAAATATGTTGTATATGATATGATATATATCAAGTAACAAATTAAAATAAATATTTAATTTTTGTTTTTTTTATATTCATAATACATCAGATCACATTTATCCAGCTATTGATGGTTTAGAACTAAATCCCAACCATTTGACTAAAACTTTATTCTTGAAGATCGAGTTCTAATCATCGTCGGGTTTCGACACGCCACGATTTGATATTGAGGATAAGAATGAGAGAGAGCGTTTATAGCTTTTTACTTTGATCTTCGGATTTCGAGTATTCGAACGATTAAGGTGACGTCATAATTATTACGGTCGTAAACAAGATGAGACTTGTTGACGTATATGGTTGCAAAGATCAAATGAGATTATATATATATATATATATATACTATATATATATATATATAGTATATATATATATATATATATATAATATATTAAAATTGATGACATTGTCTTCTTCAGAAGCAGTAGAGAGTTTACTAATATATATGAAGATAATCCTAGTGTTTTCTGAACTGTAAAACGAATAAAATGAATAGCTTTGTTTGCAATCGTTTTTGTTTCTTTTGTGGAATTTTCAGTAGTCTTTTGCTCTGAATGAAACGAATAATTCTGAACCTTATGATAGGGTTTCGGATTAATAGAGTCAGGAATATTAATCCATGTGTGTAATCATAGTTTCAAGCTATTGCAGGGAATGTAATAATGAATTGATCGATTGTTCTCTACAATTGGAAAATGAAAATCGAGCTCGAGAAAAACGTATAACAAGAATATATCACAGCGAAAAACAATTTTCCGATATGAGAAAATTAATGAACAGTAAAACTAGAGAGAATATTCTATTGGAAACACAATGAGTAATAGAAATCAAACTTTGAATGAAAAAATATCAAGTTATGACGAAAAGTTTAGTATAACACTATCAATGATGAATGATTTACAACGAAATAATTCAGACTTAAAAATACAGTTGGAAAATTCTCAATTAGAAAAAATTACCTCAGATCAAATAGTTGAGATGTTGAAAATGAAATTAAACGTTTGTCACGATGAATTGAATGAAGAAAAAACTATGGCAGTAGAAACAGTAGAGAACATTGACAATTGTCTTGATAATGCTGTAACAGGCGAAACTAGTCGAATAAAAAGTTATTTTCATTTTGTGGTTTTTAGACAAGTTGTTTTCTTATTATTTAATTTTTAATATTAATATTGACAATTGTATTCAAAGGAAGGAAGAGTGTTTAGAAAAAACAAGCAGATGTTCCACGAGGCTTAATGAATGTCGTGTTGATAAACGAAAAGTGAAGAAACATTGTAAACATGAAATAAATTTAACTGATCTGTAGAAACCTATTGAAATAAAAAAACAAAATATTTATTGAATGTTGTAGTTGGGGGGTCCATCTATATGATGACGAGAATCTGGTCTATTATAGTGTTCGAAACATGGTAAATGAGTTAATAATTTAAAAGATGAACTCAATGGTTTTGGTATTTTAGTAAATATCTTGAGTAGTTCATAACATTCTATTTTCTTCAACAGATAATCAACTGGAAAATATTGTAATTCGTCAGTTGTGAAATTTGTAATATTTTTTTGTAGATACGAATGTTCAAAACAACCAACTTTGATTTTGGAAATATTTCATACATAAGTTCTTCTGGTAAACAGATATTATTCAGTATCCACAATTTTAATTTTTCATCGTTTAATTTCACTAAATCTCTGAAACAGTTATGTATGTTACCAGATAATAAGAAAGATTCACAAATCTCCCTAATACATTCCATAGTTTTTCTATCCAAAATTGGTAGCGAAATATTATACCGATGATAGTTTTCTAATTTTCCATCCATTTTATCTAAATAATATTGAACAATACTCAGTAGAACTTTAATAGACCATTGAAATTCAATCAAGTCCATATTTTCAATTGACATTTCAGATGTTTTATTGGAGCTTTTTCTTCTAAAAAAAAAATTTTAAATTAACATTTTTTTCTCTTTGTTGAATATTGTTACCTTGTTCACTGGGATAAGGTATCGGTTTTCCTTTTGAAATTTTCGTCGTAGTTAGTCAGAAGAAGAAGAAGAGGACTTGGTGGTAACTTCTCAGTATATACAAGATCAATATAGTCCTTGTTGTTATCTGAGTGAATAGCAATGGATATCTCACAAAAGTAAAATATTGTATCACAGTTTTACACAGTAGATTGTTCCTGTATTCTTAAAAAAAAAATCATTAGTTTTAAATTTGTTGATTTTTGTAGGTTTTAAAATGAAAAAAAAACGCCTAAACATCTCCAAACAGACTTAGGAAAATTTTATAATCAATCATTTCAAAACTTGATGAAAAAATTTAATATTATTCATTATAGTACATTTAGTGAGAAAAAAGCAGCTATAGTGGAACGAGTTAACCGTACATTGAAAAGTTCAATGTGGAAACACTTCAATTATCAAGGAAAATATGTGTGGGAGATTCTGATAGAATTTCGAAAACAAGAGGTATCTTAGATAAAAAATATATGGTAAATTGATCGACAGAAAATTTTCAAATTAGTAAAGTTGAATTAACAAATCCAACAACGTATATTCTAAAAGACTATAAGCAAAAATGAAATTGAAGGATGTTTCTATGAACAACAGCTTTCTAAAGTTAAATACCCTGATGTTTATTTAGTAGAAAAAAAAAATCTAAAACAAAAAGGAGACTAAGTTCTAGTTAAATGGTTGAACTTACCTTTTACTGAAAATTCATGAATTACTAAAGAAAATGTTCTTTGAAATAGTGTGTAAAATAACATATTTTTTACATTTTATCCAAAAAAAATTATTCAAAGATTTTTTAATGAATAGTATCTCTGAAATTTAATTCACTGTATATAAACAGATATATATATATATATATATATATATATATATATATATATATATATATTTCTTAGACATTTTTTTTTATTCGTAGAAAGAAAAACTATTTGATTCAGAAAAATCACTTCTATAATATATCTCTACATATAAGTTATAAATCTATTTTATTTTAGAAAAATCACTCCTGAAATTGAAGGATGTTTCTATGAACAACAGCTTTCTAAAGTTAAATACCTTGATATTTATTTAGTAGAAAAAATTCTAAAACGAAAAGGAGACAAAGTTCTAGTTAAATGGTTGAACTTACCTTCTACTGAAAATTCATGGATTACTAAAGAAAATGTTCTTTGAAATTGAAAAAAAGTGTGTAAAATAACATATTTTTACATTTTATTGAAAAAAATTATTCAAAGATTTTTAATGAATAGTATGTCTGAAATTTAATTCACTGTATATAAACAGATCTATATATGTATTTGTGGAATTCTGGACTTCCATTGTCTATGAAAAAATATATCTGAAACAAAAATAAAAGAAAAGAAAATTTGACTAAACTAATCTTATTTCATTTCTTTTTTCAGATACTACTAATTCATTGAATTTAATTTTTCAGCTATTTTCTTTTCTTGCCATTTACTAATCAAATTTTCTTTTCTTTTATTTTTGTTTCAGATATATTTTTTTATAGACAATGGAAGTCCAGAATTCCACAACACTTGACGCCCGGTACGGACCCGGTACGAGCAAGATTATCAGAGCATACGAGAAGATCAGACTTAAACTCACAAAAGAGGAATGTCATATAAAATCCTTAACCATAGCAAGAGATAACGACATAATACCAAGATATAGAGATTCATAATAAAGACCCAAATAGTAGGAAGCAGAGCCCGCGCGATATATAGGAAAACGCGAGCAGAGCACTAATGAGATCCCAGATAAACTACCGACAGGTGGAAACGAGCAACATGACAAGACGAGGCAATTCAAAGTTTCCGAAAGAAATCAAAGAAATTCTGGAAGAAAGCTGACTACGAACACCATTTTCGAGAAAATTGAGAGAACGTCCCAAAAGCATAGATTTCGCCACCAGAAGAAACAAGAAACAAACAACGCAGACTTCAAGAGCACAAACATCCTGGAACACAGAAAACAATACCAAATATAAGGACCATAGTTAACACTTCTTCAAGCAAGCTCACACTCATGGAAGAACAAGTTTTAGCCAAAGGTCTAATATTTGCAATAACACCCAAGGAAACTCCGATACTAGACATCATATGGCTCAGTTGAAACAGCCCACCTAGATCAAGAAGAAATGGATGAATTCCGCTGGAAAGTCCGCACTGCATTGGATAAACGGAATAAAATAACCCCAACATCACCAAATCCGAAGAATCAGCTTTGAGGGCCCTGAACAAGGACCAATCAATCAAAATACTACCAGCTGATAAAGGAAACGCCACCGTCGTCATGGACATCAGCCTATACGACAATGAAATCAAGGATGTACTCCAAAAAGGGAAATATAGACCAATTACAAAGGATCCAACCCCAAGCATCGAGAGGAAGATCTATCAGACACTGAAAGAAATACAAAGAATCATTTGAGAAGAAAACTAGAACAATGCTAACACCACATCATAGCAAGACACTCATCTTTACGGGGCTCCCCAAAATTCACAAAACAGGATAACCTCTCAGGCCGATTACTAGTTTCCAGGAATTCACTCAACAAGTAAGTCTCGCGAATTTTTCTGTTGAAAATCATGCCAGCTTTACAAGGAAAAACAACATCATTTGTCAAGAACTCCAGCACTTCGTGGAAAATGATCAAGGACGTCAAACTAGGAACGCGCAACGAACAGCTCATCAGTTTTGATGTAGATAATATGTACCCAACATCCCACGGCAGGAATCCCTGGATATCATCAAGTCAAAATTACAGGAGGATGAATTACTCTGATCAGACAGAACATCTATACCCATATGAAGGAGTAATTGATCTGTTGGGATGTTGCATTAATACGATTCTTATTTCCAGATAAAAGAAGATTCTACTCCCAGGACGATGGATTACCAATGGGAGCACCACTCTCACCAGTAATAGCGCAACATTTACATGGAGTGGTTTCGAAGGCCACAGTGATAGAATCATCTCCGTGAAACCAAAGATGTGGTAAGATATGTGGACGATACTTTCATCATTTGGAAAGGGAGACCGCTGCCGAGTTGGATCGAGTTTTTGAACCATATAAACGCTTTCGCACCACATCAAATTCACGATGGAGAAAGAAAAGGATTCAGCCTACCCTTTCTAGATGTTCTGGTTAAACATAACAATAATCACATCAGTACGTCAGTCTACAGAAACCCACACACACAGGCCAATACCTCAACTCTCGCTTCGAATCACTCAATGAGCACGAAGAAGGAATAATCAGGACACTGTTCAGGAGAGCGACAACAATTTGCAGCGATCCCCGACTCATGGAACAGAAAATCTAACATCGAAAGGACCTGATACAAAGCGGTTACAACAAGAAGATAATAACAAGGACTATCGCGGAATGTCAACAGAACAGAACCACACGAGAGAAAAGAGAACCCGAATTGCCAGATGATAACCATACCTTTTGTGAAGGAATATCGAGAAGATAAGGCGAATCGCTCAGCAGTATCACATACATCAAAACAGCGTTCAAGTCGGACAACACCTTAAGAAGCAGGCTGACCAAAACTAAACCAGATGGACCCCAGGACAATAAGAATTGCGTATACCTTGTGCCCTGTGAATGTGGAGATTCATACATCGGTGAAACGAAGAGACCTCTTAATCGTTAGGATCGGAGAACATCAAATACACACAACGAAGAGCTCGAGATACATCGAAATCGGGAATTGTGATTCCACGCCAATGGACAAAACATCACAACATTAAGTGGAACGATGCTAGGATTATCCACCAAAGCCGTAACAGAACTGGCGAAAACCGAAATTCAAGGAAGCTGCTTTCATCCAACAGAACCATGAAGTTTTCAGTAAACCCAGTGTTGAAGTGGCAAACGCGTGGCGACCAATCCTGCGCGTATCAGTGTGTCTCAAGCTCCTTCCCCTCGCGCCAATGGGAGAGACGCCCAACACGGCACGACTGATCAAGGGAGTATATAGATCAATCCAAACGCTGATAATCAGTTTACACTTGAGAACGGTTAGAGATACCTCAACTAACCGAACGTCGTGTATATTGTATAATTTTATTTCTTTCACCATTTTCCAACTTATTATTTACTAATCTTATTTCATTTCTTTTTTCAGATACTACTAAGTCATTGAATTTAATTTTTCAGCTATTTTCTTTTCTTGCCATTTACTAATCAAATTTTCTTTTCTTTTATTATTGTTTCAGATATATATTATTATAGACAATGGAAGTCCAGAATTCCACAAATACAGAAGAAACATTGTCGAAACCATTCAAACTAGATCTATATATATATATATATAATATATATATATATATATATATATATATATATATATATATATATATATATATATATAGTTTTATGACATTTTTTTTTTATTCGTAGAAAGAAAAACTATTTTATTCAGAAAAATCACTTCTATAATATATCTCTACATATAAGTTATAAAACTATTTTATTTTAGAAAAAATCACTCCTGAAAATTTTTTTTGAAATAAAGAAAATGTGAAAACGACAAAGTAAATGAGTTCTAGTTAACTTTGAAGTTGTGTATGTGTGAAATCATATTTCATATTTTATTCATCAATATAACTTACCCACTACTGAAAATTTATTGACTCACTTAGTTAACTTTGAAGTTGTGTATGTGTAAAACCATATTTTTTTATATTTTATTCTTCAATATAACTTACCCACTTCTGAAAATTTCTTGAATTATTAAAGAAAATGTAAGTTGAAATTATGTGTAGATAGAAAAGACCATATTTTTTTTATATTTTTTTATTTATCTAAAACATTCACAACCATTCCACCTGTAATAAGAAACCACATTTTACTTTTTTTTTGTTTGTTTAAAAGGGCGAAATTCTCACCTTTTACTGAAAATTTTCAGATAAATAAGGGAAATTTATGACCATTCCACTCTATAACCATAATATTTACGAGGTTCTACTTCTTTTAATTTCAATAACGGAGCTTGACATATTTCACAAGGTGCAGCAAAATATACAATATAAAATCCAAGATCTTGTTTTGTACAAATAAAGTTTATAGTGAACCTGAGAAAATTCAAAACTATTAAATACTGTATAGAATTTATTTTTTTTTGCTACGTTACCCGTCGTCAAGTTTCTCGTCCTCATTTTCGTCATCACTGTCAACATTATTATTATTAGTCGTTATATAACAATTTTCACACACTATATAAGAGGTAATAATTTTTTCTTCTTTACCATCAGTCTTTATTCCAGAATTGCAATGTCCCAATTGATTTTGGTATTGAAGTTCAGTGAAAAGTCTTCGTCCAGAACACACAACGTGAATATATTCATTGGTCATTATTCAGAAATAAAATTCGAACAACGATTTATTTCACTTGAATCTCACAATACGTTTATGAAGCTCTCTTGTTGACTAGACTAATTACACTGAAACTAAAAATCATCACATTTCTTCTCGTATATATGTAACCTTAAAGGTTAAATAAATATCCGTTCAAAACAAGTCGAGACTTATTTTCGAAATAATTTTCAGTAAATGCAATATTACAAAGTTGCAATCGTAATTTATTATAGAGGTTATCTATATGACCTCAATCATCGACTGAATGCAATATTACAATGTTGCAATCGTAATTTCTCCAAATGATAGACTAAATAAAATCAACAAAATTGCATTTCTGTATATTTCAATAACAAAAACGACATCTTATTTATCGAATGGAATTATATAAATTCAGATCAACTTTGAGTACAGATTCACAGGTCGAAATTATGGCAACTACACCGTGTAATCTAGTCGTGTTCAGCGATGATAAGGATAATTTTACCACAAGAATGCTCTATGTGGTAACGAAACAAATATTCACGTGAGTATTATTATATATATATTTTCATATTCAAAATTAGATTTTCATTCCTTATATTTTGAACATTTCAATTGTTTTGAACCATAACAGTGAATTGAGTCAAGTAGATGAGAATTTACATTGAATATCTTGTTCATTGATATTAGTATTATTATATATATTTTCATATTCAAAATTAGATTTTCATTCCTTATATTTT